>AWOL01S0002477.1:263060-303385 GCA_000715115.1 Nicotiana otophora | reverse complement strand
GCACTCTCATCCTCACCCTTTGACCCCCTCATTGGCTCAGATGGCTCGATTACTATATTACTATCTAAACACAATGTGGAAAAATGATTGGAATGAGGTCTAGTGCGCCCTAACTCATGAATTGTACTACTATTTACATCTCCATATATACACATACTCAAGTCTCCCAAAGTAATGTTATCTATTCCCTCATATGACTCTAGAGCATTCTTCTCAACATTAGCATCCTCAAGAAAAATATGGTCTAATGATTGGTATTCTCGTTTTAGCTCCTCAATTTGGTCTAGAAATGTTTTTCAGCTTCATACAACTCATCATTAAATTGTTGGCCATTACACGCATCAACATTTTCATTCAAATTTGCATCCAAGTTATGTACAGCCAAGCCAAAATTATCAATTTTATGCAAGATCATCTCTCTCCTTAGACCAATCATTCACCAACGTTGTCAGAAGACAACGTCGTTCCTCATATTCCCTTAATCGAGAATATTCGTCCCAATACCAACCCTTACTCCCATATTCAAATTCAGATTTCCAAGAGTTCAGGTCATGACAAGCCCAAAATGATGGGGCATATAAGTCTTCCGTCAACCAAGAGTCTTCATCAATAACCTTACCTCCATATATTTCATCCCCAGATGTCATGGTGAAAGAACTAGAAACACATTAAGAGAAAAATCAAATAGTTATAAAAATAAAATATTTACAAAAAGAGAAAAAAAACAAACTTGTAAACATAAAAGTAAAAGCCTAATGTAGAAAAATAGTTAATTTCTAAGTCCCCGGCAACGGCGCCAAACACTTGTTACGGCCAAACGCACACGCAAGTATACGCGGTCGTCAAGTAATAAAGTGACTAAAAGTCGGATGTCGAACCCACGAGGACTTGTGATTAACTATTAACTAAATTAGACTATCCTAATTATCTAAACAAGAATTAAACCTAAAAATATTTGATTCTAAACTAATTAAATAAAAAAATATAAATAATAAACTTTGAATAGAGAAAGAGCAGATTTTTATGATATCAATATAATGAAAACGATCTAGGGTTATGGGCTATCAAACAATCCTATTGTATTCTTAAATTGAATTGACCGACTAATTTATCTAGCTTATTGGTTGACAGGGTTAATATTGCTCATAAGAATCTGTCGAGTTCTTACTCGCCTATTCAAGCTAACCTAACGCCTATATGTCTATGGAGTTAGAATCAACAAGAACGCATTTATAATTCCTATAAATCAACCAAGCAAGGCAATTAGGTATATGTCTATCCTAACCACGAATCCGTTCCCCGATGCCCGAGTTCAAGAACTTGCTCTACTCAATCCTATATGCAATCTAGAATTCCCACTTTCGAGTTCAATTCTAGATTCGTAGATAGTATTCAATTGGTGATCAAGCAATTAAATAATTAAGCGCAAGATTGAATAAATAAACCAATATGATAAATCAAGAAGGCAAAATCAATATCCGAATAACAATATTCATGAAAGAACCACAACCTTAGAATGTGAAGTTTAGCTCCACATAGACATGGTAGACAAACAACAAATCATACAAAGAAACATAAAAATTACTAAGTTTGGTGGGAAAAAGATGAAACTTGATGAATTTCGGCCTCCACGGCGGCTCTGTGCTTGTGCTTTTTCTCTCAAAATGTCCTCCCCTTCAAAAATAGGTTTAGGTTGGCTTTTATATGAGTTGGGGGCGTCTAGGGGTCGAAATAACCGAGTCTTAGTCGAAAAAGGACACTTTCCCATCTTGAGCGTCCAGGGCAGCGTGGGGCGCTGGCCCTGGCGCTCAATTATTTTGGCTACTGTAAATTGCGCCACAGCCAGCGCCCCACGCTGGCTGTGGCCCTCAAATCTCACTTTTTGCGTTTTTGTCCCGATTTTGTTCCAATTCGCGCTCTTTCATCCCAAATTGCATCTGAATGATCCCTGCACATAGAAATACCAAAATTTAGCATAAATAATCATATTAAACATCTCAAATCGTCGAGAAATGAGCAAAATACGAGGCGATATATATCAAAATATGCATACATTAAGCCGATTATCATTTCCTATTTCCGCACCTGCGGAAGAAGTGCTCGCTTCTGCGCAAGCGCAGGTTCTTTCGTACCTGTGCATCCCTCCGCTTCTGCGCACAAGACCTTCGCACCTGCGTGTTCGCAGGTGCACCAAATTACTCTGCATCTATGATGGCTGGGCAGGCTCCTCTCTTTTGCACCTATGATTGGTGGCTCGCACCTGCGAGCTCGCACCTACGACTGTCCAAGCGCAGATGCGATTATGACAGTAGCTGGGAGCTTCAGTCCTTGCTCAATTTCCCAAAATTGGTCTGAGCCTCGTCCGGTTAACACTCGGGACCCCGCCCAAACATACCAACAGGTTTGAAATCATAAAACGGACTCGCTCGAACTCTCAGAACGCGTAAAACAACATCAAATCTAAGAATCATACCCTAAACCAAATTGATTCAAACTTAAGAATTTCAAGTTCTTCAATTTACTTCCAATGCGCCGAAATATACTTAAACTACTCGGAATGACACGAAAATTTGCGTGCAAGTCTTAAATCACTATACAGAACTATTCCCAAACTCGGAATTCCAAACGGACTTCAATTACTCAAAATCCTACTCCAAACCAAATTTAAAGAATTTTAAACCTTCAAATAGTTGATTTTTACTATTAAGCGTCAAAACGCTCCCGGGTTATCCAAAACCCGATTCGGACATACGCCCAAGTCCAAAATCATCATACAAACCTATTGGAACCGTCAAATCCCGATTCCGGGGTCGTTTTCTCAAAATGTTGACCGAAGTCAAACTTGTCCATTTAAAGCTAACTTAAGGAACCAAGTGTTCCGATTTCAACCCACACACTTCCAAATCCCGAACCAACTATCCCCGCGAGTCATAAATTAATAAAAGCATGTTCGGGGAGTTTTATTTTAGGGAACGGGTTTCTAAAAGTTAAAATGACCGATTGGGTCATTACAATTGCGGTTTGAGAATTAAACTCACATTTCTTATTTCTATTTTTTAGAACAAAATAAAATTCACATGATAAAATCTAATAACATCTATGTAATGTTCCAAATTATCCTTCAATGGCATTAAATATTAAACACTAAATTTAGTAATAAAAAATTCTTTATATTAGTACAAAATAAAAGTATTTGCACTTTCAAAATGATAAAGTTGGGATTAGAACTCTTTCTTCTCACGCTCAAATTTAACCTATTCCATATTTCATGTTGCATACTATTTACCTATCACGACCTAAAATCTCACCCGTCGGGATGACGCATATCTCAATACTAGAAAAACCGACAATCCTAATAAACCACCATATCTTTTAAGTTTGAAAACATAATATCTAAATTTAGCGGAAGAAAAAACTCACAAATACATATACAAACACTCCCAAAACCCGGTGTCACAGAGTGCATGAGCATCTAATATGAATACAAGTCTGGAAAATACGGTCCATAATAGTCTGAGACCAAATGTAGTAAATAAAGAGATAGGGAAGGAGATGCAAGGTCTGCGAAACATGACAGCTACCTCTGAATCTCCGAAAAATCAACTGTGCGAAAGAATCAACACCCGCTATGTCCGGGAACACCTGGATTTGCACACGAAGTGCAGGGTGTAGTATGACTACAACAACCTCAGCAAGTAACAATAATAAATAAGGAACTGAAGATAGTGACGAGCTACACAGTTATAGTTCACTTTCAGTAATTCCAGCAAAGAATAGAGATGCTTTCAAATTCAGCAGTTTAAGTCAAATAAATTTTATACAGTTCAAGTTCATGTAATCCGGATATAAAATTGTTCAGAGAGTTTCACAACAATGACAGATAGCAACCAAGTGCAACAACAAATAAAAAGCAAGTACAACCTCTCAGGGCAACAGTTACTCAAATCGTCACAACAGCTCAACCACTCGCCTCTCAGCCCTCAGCACTCACACTCAATGGGTACCCGTGCTCACTAGGGGTGTACAGACTCCAGAGGGGCTCCTACAGCCCAAGCGCTATAATCCGCACGGATAACTCACGTGCTGCACAGACAACGCACGTGTTATAGTATTAATAACTGGATCTGCACGGACAACTCACATGTTGCACGGACAACTCACGTGCTATAGTATAATATCTGAATCTGTACGGAAAACTCACGTGCTATAGTATAATATATCACAATCAGACCCTCTGCCTCACTCAGTGATAAATCTCTCAAGTCTCTTGGGCTCTCAGTAATCATGAATTCAGCCCAAACAACAATAATATAATGTATCAATAATAAAAACAGAGACTGGGTTAAAATAAACAAGTAAAGTGTGACTGAGTACAAAATAACAATTAAGCAGATAGTTCAACATGTACACGACCTCTGTGGGTCCCAACAGTACCAACATATAGCCTAAACATGGTTTCTAACATGATTTACAGTCAAATCTCTGCAACACATAGAGAGCATATTGCCAACAACAAGTTATTCAACTTTACAGTTTTCACGGGACGGACCATGTCACAATCCCTTCGGTGTACGTCCACATGCCCGCATTCAACAGAACTTCATTCTAAAACCCTCGTACACTGCCAATGATGAAAGAAACAATCAAAAACTCATAACCACTCATCAGATCAACTAGCCATGGAGCTCTCTCACCCCAGCCAGAACCATAATCCTCTCGAATATACCATAATCAAGCCTGATAGTACCCATTTTAGGTCCAATGAACTTATATTATTAAACACAACTATCCCATAGACACGCCACATCAATATAACTCCAGCCACCACTGCGCAATCCGTGTACCCAAATATGGGAGATGTCTCAAGGAAGGAAACCATATTGCAAGTTAAATAAGCACCACCACAACCACAATGTTACAACCAACTCCTCAAATTTCGTGAAGAGGATAACCGTAGGCACATGTGCACAATTGTAGAGGTAGGAAATTAATGAATCAGATAAATTATCATAGAAATAGAATTCCCTCACACGGCATGGACAACTCACGTGACAATAATATGAATCGTCCGGTATGGTTACAGGCCTCCAGTCCTAGCATATCATACAAGAGCAATTAAACAAGTACAGTTGTATATGAAAATGAAATAAGATTCTCATGCTCTTGGACTAGTATAAATAGCATGCCATAGTGCAAGCATGTGCTAAGTCTACTATCACACTTCAAATCGTCAATTTTACGCAGAATTAGTAACTACCCCATTTATTTAGGGAATCATCTTCTTTGTAACCTCAAGTATAGCCCAGATAGTTCTCAATAAAGGTACGAATACGGAAAACGTTATAACATTATGCTTAACAGTAAACTCTAGGCATATAATACCCTAAGCATTCTTCCGAGTATGAATACTTGCTCTAATGCCCGCACATGGGCTCAAACCTCACATATATGCACACTTATAGCGCGTAGTTATCACAAATAATTAATGCAACTAGTGCCTTCACTGAGTTAAAATAAAATACTCACCTCAAACAGGCCGCAACCCGAAACAATATACTTCTGAGAACTCCTAGTCTCCAAATTCATCAAACACATGAATCACCGTAACTGATCCCAACTCCAGCACTAGAATGACTAACACATCTTCTATTCACGATCTTCCCATAAGGAATATTTTCATAATTCTTCTGTGTTACATAGCAATAATTTAAATATCAGTAGTCTATCAACCAGGTAAGTACTGCAATACCAATGAACATCCGTAAGTCAAAACACAATGCGCCTTTTGAAATGTGCACCCTTCTCAGGGATTACCGAGCAGTTATAACATTCATCTAATTATCTGAAATTGACCATTCTGTCCAAAATTCGTGATCTTCCTTTCAAGAATGAACTTCCACCTTGTACATGTAAATCTTAATCCCGCGCCACACACCATATCTATCATGTCATTATGTGACAACCACGAGAATCTCATTATCAACTTTGGGTAACCAGCAAATTACATACCCGGTCATTCAGTAACCTTCATCTTGCTTCCTTCCAGGAGGAATTCATAATACACAACACGTTCCCTACACCGTAGAATATATCTGGTTCAACCCATGGTAGAAAGAATTAAAAATACTTTGAAATCCATTTGCACATAACCAAGCTATTAGAACTGAATCCATATAACTCCACCAAGCCACACAAGTTGCCAAATCCGAGAGTATTGCCACAAAATACCTGTAAAGCCCCCACATCATCGTATGAACCAAAAGAACCGAGCATACCATTACCATACTGATCCAGCATGTTACCCATTTGTCCTATTTTATCCGAGTTTCTTCTAAATCACCCTCAGGTTAACATCGCCCTAAGGCCCATAAACCACTATATTCTTCTTAAGCACATTCATAAATACCCCAACTGTAACACTCACTCTGAAAATACCTTATGCGAATTTAAAATTATTCCTCTTTCTTTTCTTATACTAAAAATGTAGAATCCATAGTCAAACAAAATTATCGTACGTCCCGATACCATCCAATATAAGTAATTGATTCTAGTGATATACAAATTCAATTTTTTTTTAATTTCCACATATACATTTTGAATCCATTAGAACCCTCTCGAGAGTCATCCACTCTGCTCAAATCTAATTTACTCTGCCCCAAACGGGCCGAAAGACATGTTCTCCTTTAGCACAATCAACATTGACATAAGTAACCCTGCCTTAACACGACTAATCAAATTCATACTTCGTGTGCATTACATCCTTCAAAATAACAACTTAATCATTCCATAATTTTCATATTTTCGTAAGTGCATTATATCCCGTATTCAGGAAATTTCCTTACTCGAGTCATTCTCAAACTCCACCTCTGCAAGTCATCACTGATTCCCAAGTATACTTCAAACCAAAACAAAACGAAATTGGCACATAACCACGAATTGAATTGTCAATAGCAGGCTCCCCCACTTGGCTCAAAACCATAGATTAAAATACTTGATAACTCACAACACCCATACTATTACTACCTTAATACCGCAGTCAGTTCAACAAAAATTCTTTTCAAGATCAAGACACACCAACCATAAATACCTCAATCATCCGCTAATCTCGTATTCATTCTCTTAACACTTAAGTCAACTTTCTCAACCAGATTCAAATTCAAGTCTCAACACATACACCCCGTTGGCAGAAAAGAAACTCTCTATTCACATCATAAGGAACACACCTACATAAATTACTCCGCAGGAGATAACCCACCTGCTTAGTCTCAAATTGGCATCTTGTTATACCCTTTCGCAATCACAATTACTATGAAATCACTTAATCTTTCTGAGTCCAAACTCATTAACCAGACACAAGAATTTAATTTTCCCCAAAATTTAATAACGTGAAAGATCTTTCAAAACATTCACACTCGAGATTGTACGTCACATCAAAACGAAAATAAAGCACCCAATAGCCTTCCTTTACATTTCAAGGAAACACTTCTTATCACATTCAAATCATCTTAACATATCCCGCGGTTACATCTTACTCATCACAAAGCCAATCTACCGCTCATAGAGCCACAAATGCCACTCGCAGGGACATTACTAGACATATGAGTCCAAATGTACAGGTTACAACTGAAGCTACCGAGCCTAAGCTGCGGCCTAAACCTGGCCTCAAGTCCTCCAGACTGGCCCATCACCAAAACACAGAATACACATCTTGAACCTCGTTCATAGAATCACAAGCCGATGATGCACAGTTGACACTGAGCGCTCATGTGTGCATACGAATGCGTGGAAGGAATTCAAAGAGTTATGTTTCAAGCGGAATCAATTCCGCACGATAGAATACAAGAAAGTGAAATTTTCCTAAGGGTTCGACAACCTCTAGAACATAAGTACATACGTCTCTGTACCGATCCGCAAGACTCTACTAAACCTGCTCATGACTTGCGAGACCTATGTCACCTAAATCTCTAATACAAACTTATCACGACCCAAAATATCACCCGTCGTGATGGCGCCTATCTCAATACTAGGCAAGCTGACAATCCCAATAAACCACCATATCATTTAAGTTTGAAAACATAATACCTAAATTTAGCGGAAGACAAAACTCACAAATACATTATAAACACTCCCAAAACCTGGTGTCACTGAGTGCATGAGCATCTAATATGAATACAAGTCTGGAAAATACGGTCCATAATAGTCTGAGTCCAAATGTAGTAAATAAGGAGATAGGGAAGGAGAGGCAAGGTCTGCGAAACACGGAAGCTACTTCTGAATCTCCAGAAAATTAACTGTGCGAAAGAATCAATACCCGCTATGTCCGAAAATACCTGGATCTACACACGATGTGCAGGGTGTAGTATGAGTACAACCAACTCAGCAAGCAACAATAATAAATAGGGAACTGAAGATAGTGACTAGCTACACAGTTATAGTTCATATTCAGTAATACCAGCAAAGAATAGAGATGCTTTCAAATCCAACAGTTTAAGTCAAATAAATTTTATACAGTTCAAGTACATGTAATCCGGATATAAAATCTTTCAAAGAATTTCACAACAATGACAGATAGCAACTAACTGCAACAATAAATGAAAAGCAAGTACAACCTCTCAGGGAAATAGTCGCTCAACTCGTCACAACAGCTCAACCACTCGGCTCTCAACCCTCAGCACTCACACTCAATGGGTACCCGCGCTCACTGGGGGTGTACAGACTCCGGAGGGGCTCCTACAACCCAAGCGCTATAATCCGCACGGATAACTCACGTGCTGCATGGACAACTCACGTGCTATAGTATCAATATCTGGATCTGCACGGACAACTCACGTGTTGCACGGACAACTCACGTGCTATAGTATAATATCTGAATCCGCACGGACAACTCACGTGCTATAGTATAATATCTGGATCCGTACGGAAAACTGACGTGCTATAGTATAATATCTCACAATCAGGCCCTCGGCCTCACTCAGTGATAAATCTGTCCAGTCTCTCGGGCTCTCAGTAATCATGAAATCAGCCCAAACAACAATGATATGATGTATCAATAATAAAAATAGAGACTGAGTTAAAATAAACAAGTAAACTGTGACTAAGTACAAAACAACAATTAAGCACATAGTTCAACATGTACACGACCTCTGTGGGTCCCAACAGTATCAGCATATATCCTAAATATGATTTCTAACATGATTTACAGTCAAATCTCTATAACACAGAGAGAGCATATAGCTAACAACAAGCTATTCAACTTTACAGTTTCCACGGGACGGACCAAGTCACAATTCCCTCGGTGCATGCCCACACGCCCGTCACCTAGCATGTGCGTCACCTCCAAAATAATCACATGACACACAAATCCGGGGTTTCATACCCTCAGGACCTGATTTATAACTGTTACTTACCTCAAACCGTCAAATTCTTATTCTGCTAAGCCTTTGCCTCATGAATTGGCCTCCAAACGCCTCGAATCTAGGCACAAATAATTCGATTCAGTCAATAAAATTTATTGGAATTAATTCCATAAGAAAATACTAATTTTCCATAAAAATTTGAAAATCGCCTGTGGGGACGACATATCAGAACCCGACAAAAGTTATAAAATCCGAACACTCATTCCGATACGAGTTCAACCATACTAATTTTATCAAATTCCGATAACAACTCGACCTCCAAATCTTAAAGTTTCGTTTTTGGATATAGAACACTTACCCCAATCCATATGGTGAAAATCGCCTCACAAATCGCTTCAATCCGTGCTCCATAGCTCCAAATATGTTTAAAATGGCTGAAACCTCGAAATATAGCTACTGCCCAGGTATTTACTCTTCGCGATCGCGGAAAATACTTCGTGATCGTGAAGCACTAAATTTTTCAGCCCCAAAATTGCTCTTCGTGATCGCGGAAAATCAATCGTGATCGCGAAGAACAAACTCCCCAACTCTTCCCGACAACTTCTAGTTTAATGGTCATAACCTTTTGTACAAAACTCCAAAATGCAAATGGTTTAACTTTCTGAAAACTAGACACCAAGGGCTATAACTTGCATTTGTTGCTCATCTCCCAATTCATTATATATTGCTAGATATAAGCTTCCAAAATCAGCCGTGTATAATAGAGATTTCCAAATTCTTCCCAGACAGCCTATAGTATATCCACCATAACTTTTTGCACAACTCCAAATGACAAATGGTCTACCTTTCGGAAAACTAGATATCAAGAGCTACAACTTTTATTTTTAGATCATCTCCAAATTCCTTATAGATTGCGAGATATAAGCTTCCAAAGTCGAGAGTGCAATAGAGAGTTTGTTCTACACGATTGCAAAAGAGCTTCCGCGATCGCGATTCACAAGGCCCAAAACTGCCGTTTGCTCTTCGCGAACGCGACCAAATATTCGCGATCGCGATGCACACCTCTGTAGGCAGAAATCAGCAATTAAAAATGGCCTAGAAATGGTCTGAAACCACCCCGAAACTTACCCGAGCCCCTCGGGACCTCAACCAAATATACCACCAAGTCCTAAAATATCATACGAACTTAGTCGAAGCCTCGGATCACATCAAACAACGCTAAAACCACGAATCACACCTTAATTCAAGCTTAATAAACTTTGAACTTTCAAATTCTATATCTTGTGCCGAAATACATCAAATCAATCCGGAATGACTTCGAATTTTTCACACAAGTCATAAATGACATAACGAAGCTATTCCAATTTCCAGAATTAGATTCTGACCTCGATATCAAAAAGTCAACCCCCGATCAAACTTTTCAAAATTTAACTTTCGCCATTTCAAGCCTAATTTCACTACGGACCTCCAAATAATTTTTCGGGCACGCTCCTAAGTCCAAAATCACCATACGGAGCTATTGCAATCATCAGAATTAAATTCCGAGGTCGTTTACACATAAGTCAATATCCGGTCAACTATTTTAACTTAAGCTTCCAACATGAAAATTCATTCTTCCAAGCTAACTCTGAAATACCTTAAAACCAAAACTAACAATTCACACAAGTCATAATACCTCGTAGGAAGTTATTCAAGACTTCAAATAGTTGAAAGGAGCGTAAATGCTCAAAACGACCGGTCGGGTCGTTACATTACCTGAACTGAATATTGATCTTTAGAAATAAGATAAGTCAATCTTCTTTATATTCAATTATATCTTTCAAATTATTTATTAATATTATAAAATCGTGAATGTATGATGAAAATGTAAGCCCTTAGGTTTACTGTACTAATGTATATTAAGAATCTAAATCACTGAATGTCATTTTGTAAAATACATTAGAAGGAAAATAGCCCCAAAAATGTTGTAAGAAACTAAAGTAAACATTTCAAACTCAATTTTAAACTGAGTCCTACGTTTTATTAAATAACATAATATGGACACAGTGTCTCATCTGTTGTGAAAAAGCTAAAATCGTTCCTGATTTTCATTTTTTTAGATTCCAGTGCTGTTGAATCCAGGCGTAGCCTGCATCAAAAGCTTTCATCAATATAGGTTTTTGCATATTAAGGCAATGCAGGGCGATAAGGTTTCCACGCCTACGCTGTCCGATGAGTTCATGGTTAGAGTCCCGCATGTTCTGACGGTTGCCGGCTCCAATTCCGGCGCCGGAGCCGGAATTCAAGCGGATCTCAAGGCGTGTGCTGCTCGGGGAGTTTATTGCTCCACTGTGATCACTGCTGTTACTGCTCAAAACACCATAGGGGTTCAGGTATTAAACGACTATAGTCTGTTTATGTTTTGCTAGTGTGTTTTCGATTTGTGAAATTTATTGTGGTTTATTCTAGGGTGTGAACATTGTGCCAGAAGATTTTGTGGCGGAGCAGTTGAGGTCGGTGCTTTCCGATATGCATCCCGACGTGGTAAGTATATCATGTTAATGTTATAATGTTCGCATCCATTTGATGATGTTATTTATGTACTATATGTATTGACTTGAGCAACTGAAGAGAGTAAAAGTCCCAGTCATTCATAACTTCTTGCTGTATATTTGCTATGGTAAACTCTGTATTTACAGTTATATTCCTAAAGATTCTCAAATTCCTAGCTTGCCATGTATGGTATATCATAGCACTCCACACTGCTGCGACCATCTCTTTTTGAACTTGTTTCCAATTCCTTCTTTGTATCCAATGTAGGCTCTCTCTTATGCCCTTTTTTCTGGAGCTGTATTAATTCCTAACCATATAGACACTCCATTCATGACTGCTGTAATCCATGCACATTCAGCAAACAGATGCGAAAGTCCAAATGGTTAGTAGCCCGTCTTAAAGCCCTGGCTCATGCCACATGTCAAGTGACGTGGCAATCCAAGTCAAAAGAACGAGCCAATAGAATCATGCCCTGTGTCAAGTGATGTGGCAATCCAAGCCAAACAAATGTGCCAATAAAATCATGACATATGTCAAGAAAGGGTGGCATACTAAGTCAAAACAACAACCAATAGAGTTGTGCCAAGTGTCTAGATGGTATTGGTCAATTCAAACGGACCAATTAAATCGCAGAGCCACACCACTCCCTACAACTATAAATAGAGATCTTCATAAAGCTAAAAGACACCAGAAGTGATAACAAGAAGCAAACAGAGAGCTCGTGCATCAAACACTGCAAATTTTTCTATAAGCTACAAGTTCAGGCACTCAAGCTACAAGTTCAAATTCAAGATCAAGAACGAAGCCAAATCAAATACCAAGGCGTTCAAGATCAAATTACTTGTTGATGATCAAATCCAAATTCAAGTTCAAGAAGGAGATTCAAGACCAAGCTTTACAAGCCCTTGAATCAGAATCAAAATCAAAATCAAGTTCATCAAGATAGTTTACATTTTTGAAGAATCATAGGAATACTACAGAGATTGTAAGACTCATCTTCTATTGAAATCAAATACTATATTTGTTATGCAATTTTCCAGTCTTGATTATTTATTTTTCTCGACGCGAAAATTTATTATTACAGTCGTGATCGTGGAGAATTATAAACTTCAAATCTTGAATTACAACTATGTATACAAGGCCTATATTGTTGAATCATTGTTTACCCGAAAAACGGATAGAGTTGAATTTGTACGTAGTTCTAAGGATATATGATATAACTTGATACAAACCGTAGGGATAAATAGAGATATCAAATATGGATTTTAAAGAATGCGAAATAAACAAGGTAGGAAAGAAGATGATTTTTAGGACTCAATACAATGGATCAATTAATGAAGCTTAAAAGAATAATTCTTGAATATAGGAGAATATGATGCTTGAATTATAATGTAAGCAAAAACCTGCCTTGTACAGAAATGTAGCCATCCTCTTTATAATGGAAGATCCTACTTTAGATATAATTAAAAATATACAGTGGAGGCTCCATGATAAATCAGCGTTTCCCTTATTCCCACCGAGATTCTCTCCCTTAGTGTGTTTGCAACAGCTCTTGTCTGTGGGCTCGAGCTCGATCGGCCTTGGTGCCGGTTGGTAGTGCTTCTAGAGCTCGATATGGACTCGGGATCAGTTGATTATTCGGACTCGGTCCCGGTTGGCCTCTGTTCTTTAAGCTCGAAATCATCCCATCATAGTTCGATCAGGACCCGAGCTCGATGATAACTTCGAACTCGGTGTTTGACCTATACCTAGAATCCCAAGTTTGTTTGTACCATCTTCGGGACCCATCTCGATATTACAAAGTCTTTCTTAGATCCATTATATTTCGACCTTGATCAATCGTACGAAGGCCGAAATCTATTTCGGCCGTATACAGATAGTCCCCTCGTTTCTCAGGAAGGATGTGGTGAGAAACGATATGATTCCCCAATGGCTCGATAGGATTATAAGCTGACGTTCACATTGGGCTCGATCATGACGCACGTGATAGCTGTCTGTCGATTTAATTTTTCGAGGCATTTAATGTATGTCAAACGGTGGTCGGCCACCGCTGACATTGAACCGCCATTGCTTTAATCTATAAATAGTCTTTCCTTTTACTATTTGCCACTTTTACATCTTCAATATTCCAAATTTCCCAAGTTGTTTTTCATACCCTCTGAGTTTATTCGCAAATCTGTGATTCCTCTTTGCAAAAGCCCTTCTTCAAAATTACCAAATCTTTGTCATTTTCTTCTATTCTTGAACTTTAAATTCGAAAATGGCAAAAAACTCACAAACCACTCCTCAGAAAGAGAAAGCTTCATCTTCACAGTCTGTCGCCGACGAAACACCGGTAGAGCCACGGCCTGAGGAGCGCGTTCCTGGGGCGTATGTTCTTACCTCTGATTTTAAGGTCGATAAAGTCTTGTCGGTTCCCGGCCGATGTGAGCCAGTATCGATGTACATGTGTTCGATAACCGAGAGGCACCTCAAACAACTGAAAAAATATTACAATTGGGAGGGTAAAGAAATAATAATCCCTTCTTCTGACGAGGATATCACCACTTACGTGAAAGGGCTTTTAAGTGTGTATACTTACCCTTTCATGTTAGGTCCCCTCGATTCTGTTATTATTGACTTCTGTCGTCAATACCAAATAACCCTAGGTCAGGTCTATCCTTCTTTTTGGCGGATCGTTATTTTGATTCGATACTTTGTGAACAAAATCGAGGGGATGTCGTTCACCCTCGACCATCTCATCTGATTGTATTGTCCTCGTCTTTTTCGAGGAGGGTTAATAAAACTTCAGCGTCGGGCTACCAAGGCTCTGTTCTCGAGCATTGACGAGGACAGGGATCAAGGCTGGATGGACAGGTTCGTTCGAGTAAAAACTTTGGACCTGATTCCGACTGAAAAGATTCCTTTTCCCGAAGAGTGGAATATGAAACGTAAGTGTGATTATGTTGTTACTTCCTTCTATTTCGCCCTTTTATTTCTTTTTTCACCGATATTCCTCTTTCTGTGATGCAGCGGTTCCCTGGATGCCCGGAGCAGTTCTCGATCTCAAGAACTGGGTACCAGCTTTGGCTTCGACCTCCACATACTCCGAGCGCTCATGGCGTGATTTGTCAAAAGGGCTGATAGGAGGAAAAAAATCACGGTAAGCCCCTTTCTCGTACCTTTTGGTAGTTCGAACGAGACGCTTTCCGTATACTTTAATAAAATTTTCCATATGTAGGTGTGGACAAAGATGCTGTTTTGAGGCTCTCATCCATCGAGGAAGAGGCTTCGGCCTCTGTCCCAAAGCTGGTGAAAGATAATAAGAGGAAAAGAGCCTCCGTTCTTGAAGATCCAAAACCGAAGAAGAGGACGGCTCGTAAGCCGAACAAGAATACCACTTCTTTGACCGTAAAATTAGTTATGCGTCTAAGGGATGAAGACGCAGAAGAAGAAGAAAACGATGGGTTCGCGCTGGCAGCCCGAACGAAGAAGACCACCGACGGTCCATAGGCAGCTGGATCGATGGTGGTTCATAAGGCTCAGCCTTGAATTGAGGATATATCGGAGAAGGATTCGGGTAGAGTCCCCGAGTTGTTGGAGATCGAAGATGCTTCCCATCGAAGCCAACAGATGGGGGATATGTCTGAAGGAGCTCTCCTTCAATCACTTCGGACCGAAGAGAATGCTCCAAGAGATTCACTTGGGGCAGTAGCAATCGAAGACTCGCCCACCTTCTCCGCTTTTTCCGCAGGGGCGATTCGGGAAGCCTAAGCTTTGGGTGCCCTCGAACTAGATAGGCCTCATAATGGAGAGGATCCTTTTCATGACCTGTTTAATGGTGTCGAGGATGTTGCCGGTACTAGTGATGCATCGGACCTTTTTCACGGGGTGCAGCAAGCTTTGAATCAGGTAAACCTTAAATTATTTTCTTGGTATTACTTTAATGTTTGCTTTTCTTTTCTAACTTCATTTCTTCTTTCTTTGCAGGCCGCGACAGTTCATCGAGAAGCATGTTCTCGGTCCCGAACCGAGCTACGTCGATATGAGGCCGATCATCAACGGGTTACTGAGGAGAGGAACTCCCTTAAACTCCTCTTAGGGCAAAGGGCAGAGAAAATAAAAGACCTCTGAGTTGAGTTGTCCAAGGATCACCAAGACCAGACTGATCTGTCCGAGTAGGTAATGATACTTTTAAAAGCCTATGGGCTCGATACCGGAACGATGGCTAATATTTTGGTCTCATAGCTATAGCAAAAAATTGAGATGATTGGGAAACTCCGTGAGGAGGTCGATGTGATAAAAGCGGAGTCCTTGAAGTGGAAAGAAGGTATGGACCGCTTTGATGCAGAGAAAGAAGCTGCTCGAACTCAATTATCAGTGGCCGAAAACCAACTTCAAAATATGAAGGAGAAAGGCTCGGTTCAAGAAAGAAGAATAAAGGAGCTCGAGGCTCGGTTGAACTCCGAACTTGCCAAGGTTGAATCTGACACTGAAAAAAGGCAAAGGCCGATGCGGATGCACTCGTGGCTGTCTATCGGGCCGATGCTGAAGCTGCCTAGGTCCAAGCAAGTGAGGCAGCCGAGACCGCCGATACTCGAGCACATTGGGTCGCTGAACTTGCTAAGTGCCAATCTCGGAGGGAGACCCTCGAGGAGATCCATGCTCGAGGTTTCGACCTCGCTGAAGAGATAAAAAGGGCCAAAGCAATCGAAGTTGATGTTGAAGCTTTGGTTTCCGATGACGATGATGATGATAATGATGATGATGATGAGAGTAAGAGTGGGTCTGAGAACCGGGGGGGGGGATCCGATGGAGAAGATACCACTCCCGTAGATAGCCAAAAAACTTAGCCCTTAGTTTCTATGTTGTAATCAATCATGTAAACAATCTTGTATATAAAATATCTTTTTGTTTTACCGACTTGCTTCTGTTTTGTTTCCTGCCTTGTGAAGATTTTATTCATGCCTTATGAATGTTTTCATAAGGATTTAGGCAAGTTGATCGAATTTGGACCTTGTAGCCTTTATAACCGAGTGGGCGTTTACTCAAGCTTGAAATTAAGTAGCCCATAGGCTTAGTAGTCGAGTTGAGTGATTGCTCGAACTTGCAGTATGATGTAGCCCTTAGGCTTAGTAGTCAAGTGAGTGATTCGAACTCGAAGTAATGTAGCCCGTAGGCATAATGGTCGAGTGAGTGCTTTCTCGAACTCAAAATAAGAATAGCCCGTAGTCTTATTAGTCGAGTGAATGTTTCGAACTCGAAGTAATGTAGTCCGTAGGCGTAATGGTCGAGTTAGTGCTTGCTCGAACTCGAAATAAGAATAGCCTGTAGTCTTATTAGTCGAGTAAATGTTTCGAACACGAAGTAATGTAACCCGTAGCCGTAATGGTCGAGTGAGTGCTTGCTCGAACTCGAAATAAGAATAGCCCGTGGGCCTATTAGTCGAGTGAATGTTTTGAACTCGAAGTAATGTAGCCCGTAGGCATAATGGTCGAGTGAGTGCTTGCTCGAACTCGAAATAAGAATAGCCCGTAGTCTTATTAGTCAAGTGAATGTTTCGAACTCGAAGTAATGTAGCCCGTAGGCATAATGGTCGAGTGAGTGCTTGCTCGAACTCGAAATAAGAATAGCCCGTAGTCTTATTAGTCAAGTGAATGTTTCGAACTCGAAGTAATGTAGCCCGTAGGTGTAATGGTTGAGTGAGTGCTTGCTTGAACTCGAAATAAGAATAGCCCGTAGGCTTATCAGTCGAGTGAATGTTTCGAACTCGAAGTAATGTAGCCCGTAGGCATAATGGTCGAGTGAGCGCTTGCTCGAACTCGAAATAAGAATAGCCCGTAGGCTTATTAGTCGAGTGAATGTTTCGAACTCGAAGTAATGTAGCCCATAGGCATAATCATTGAGTGAGTGCTTGCTCGAACTCGAAATAAGAATAGCCCGTAGGCTTATTAGTCGAGTGAATGTTTCGAACTCGAAGTAATGTAGCCCATAGGCATAATCATTGAGTGAGTGCTTGCTCGAACTCGAAATAAGAATAGCCCGTAGGCTTATTAGTCGAGTGAATGTTTCGAACTCGAAGTAATGTAGCCCATAGGCATAATCATTGAGTGAGTGCTTGCTCGAACTCGAAATAAGAATAGCCTGTAGGCTTATTAGTCGAGTGAATGTTTCGAACTCGAGGTAATGTAGCTCATAGGCGTAATGGTCGATGAGTGCTTGCTCGAACTCGAGAATAGCCCGTAGGCTTATTAGTCGAGTGAATGTTTCAAACTCGAAGTAATGTAGCCCGTGGGTGTAATGATCGAGTGAGTGCTTACTCGAACTTGGAGATTTATCTTAATTCTATTTGCATAATAAATATCGAAATAGTGGAATTTTGCTTGGATATTAGATATCGGTAAATAAGAGAACTTTCTTTGCAAGTCATTATACATGTGTTCATGTTTTGCGTCAGGGCTCGGGCCAACTACATGAGCATGGTTCATTTTGACCATTTGGCTCTTACAACGTTTCCTATTGGAACGCTATTGTTATGAAATAACTTTCTTGCATCACAACTTGATATATTTAAGGGCCAATTCTACCCCAGTATTCGAGGTCGATTGTAAAGATGCCTCGGATACTGTCGAATTATTTCCAAGTACAGCACGATCATTGGTTGCCTTATTAAAAACCTTGCCGAAAAACCCATTTGGGATAAAACCGGTCTAAGGCAAAAAGAGTGCAACGCGTGCTTTTAGACCTAGGGCGTCGTATTGAAGGATCCATCCTAGCTCCTGATCGGACTCCTGTAGGGGTTAGTTTCGAAATGTAAATGAATATGGGAGGGTCGTACCTTAACAGTAGTATCATTTTAGGTGTGACACATTCCAATTGCTTGATAGTTGTTTGCCGTTTATATTACCGAGCTTGTATGATCCCTTTCCGACGTTTTCGAGAACCTGATACGGTCCACCCAGTTCGGTCCTAGTTTTCCTTCATTTGGATTTCGGGTACCGAGGGTGACTTTCCTTAGCACTAAGATCCCGTGTTAAAAATGGCGAAGCTTGGTTCTTCGATTATAGTATCTTTCGATTCGTTGCTTTTGGGCGGCCAATTGGACGAGAGTAGCTTCTCGTTTTTCATTCGATAATTCGAGGCTACTGTTCATAGCCTCGTTATTTGACTCTTCTATTGTATATCAAAACCTGGCACTCGGTTCCCTGACTTCGAATAGTATCAAGGCTTCGGAGCCATATACTAAGGAGAACGGGGTTTCCCCCGTACTAGATTTTGATGTTGTTCGATATGCCCAAAGGACTTCGGGTAGGATTTCTCTCCATTTTTCTTTAGTATCGTTCATCCTCTTCTTTAGGTTTTGAATGATAGTTTTGTTCGTTGATTTGTCCAGTCTGTTCCCACTGGGGTGATACGGTGTTGATAATATCCTTTTTATTTTGTGGTCTTTGAAGAATTTCGTCACTTTGCTGCCGATAAACTGTTTCCCATTGTCACAGAATATTTCGATGGGTATCCAGAATCGACATACGATATGATCCCAGATTAAGTCTATAACCTCTTTCTCTCATACTTTCACGAATGCCTGTGCTTCAACCCATTTAGAGAAATAGTTAGTCATAAATAAAATGAACTTAGCTTTACCTGGGGCTGATGGCAGAGGGCCGACGATATCCATTCCCCATTTCATGAATGGCCATGGGGATAGGACTGAGTGAAGTTACTCTCCGGGCTGATGGATTATTGGTGCAAAACTTTGACATTTGTCACATTTTCGAACAAACTCCTTTGCATCTTTGCCCATATCGATCCAATAATATCCTGCCCTGATTAGGTTTTGGACTAATGAATCGGCTCCAGAGGGATTTCCACAGGTGCCCTCGTGCACCTCACATAGGATGTAATCGGTGTCTCCTGGCCCTAAGCATACTGCCAATGGTCCATCTAATGTCCTCCGATATAACATTCCATTTGTAGCTAATGTGAACCGAGCAACTTTGGTCTGTAGGGCCCTCGAATCTTTAGGGTCCGATGGGAGCTTTCCATTCTTTAAGTATTCAATATACTTATTCCTCCAATACCAAGTTAAGCTCGTAGAATTTATCTCAGCATGACCTTCTTCGATTACGGATCTCGAGAGTTAAACGACAGTCCCCAAGCTTATCTCGCTTTCCTCGATCGATGATCCCAAATTAGCGAGTACATCAGCCTCACTGTTTTGCTCTCGTGGAATGTGCTGTAAAGTCCATTCTTTGAAATGGTGCAAAGTGACCTGCAATTTGTCCAAATACCTTTACATTCTATCTTTTCGAACTTCGAAGGTTTTGTTTACTTGATTTACCACCAGCAAAGAGTCACACTTGGCTTCAATGACTTCTGCTCCCAAGCTTTTAGCTAGCTCGAGACCTACAATCATGGCCTCATACTCGGCCTCATTGTTAGTCAACCTGGTAGTTTTGATAGATTGCCTAATAGTGTTACGCGTGAGTGGCTTCAAAATGATGCCTAGCCCGGACACTTTCACGTTTGAAGCCCCGTCCGTAAAAAGGGTTCATACCCCCGATGACGTACCCGATTTCAATAAGAGTTCCTTTTCAACTTCGGGTACGAGGGTCGGCGTAAAATCGGCCACGAAGTCTGCTAAAATTTGAGACTTGATGGTCATACTGGGTTGATATTCGATATCGTACCCACTGAGTTCGACTGCCCATTTGGCTAAACGGCCTAATAGTTCGGGCTTGTGCAAAATATTACGAAGCGAGTAAGTGGTTAATACACATATGGGGTGACATTGAAAGTATGGTCTTAACTTTCTAGAGGCGCTTATCAGTGCAAGTGCCAATTTTTCTAGGAGCGGATATCTAGTTTCTGCTTCTCCTAAGGTTCGACTTATATAATAAATGGGAAATTGCGTACCTTGCTCTTCTCGAACTAGGACACCGCTTACCACGATTTCCGATACTGCCAAGTACAAGCAAAGTTGTTTTATCTATTTTTGGAGTATGAAGTAGTGGTGGGCTCGATAGATATCGTTTTAATTCCTCTAATGCATGTTGGCATTCCGGGGTCCAAGCAAAATCGTTCTTCTTTTTGAGTAGAGAGAAATATTTGTGACTTCCATCTGACGATCACAAAATAAATCGGCCTAAGGCTGCAATCCGCCCTGTTAGCCTCTGTACAGATTTCACGCTGTCCATGATGGTGATGTCTTCGATGGCCTTGATTTTATTAGGGTTAATATTGATCCCCCGATTTGACACCATGAAGCCGAGGAACTTGCCCGAACCGACCCTGAAAGTACATTTCTCTGGGTTGAGCTTCATGTTGTATTTCCTTAAAATCTCGAATGTTTCCTGCAAATGGGTCAAATGGTCCTTTGCGCGTAGGGACTTAACTAGCATGTCGTTAATATAAACTTTCATTGATTTACCTATTTGTTCCTCGAATATTTTATTTACTAGGCGTTGGTAAGTAGCTCCTTCATGTTTTAGCCCGAAGGGCATCACATTATAACAATATGTTCCATATTTGGTGACAAATAAAGTCTTTTCCTGGGCAGTGGAAAGGAATCTTTGGGGCATGCTTTGTTCAAATCCTTATAATCCACACACACTCTAAGTTTGTTCCCCTTTTTTAGGCACTACAACTACATTGGCTAACCATTCGGGATATTTCACCTCCCGAATGGACCCTATCTTCAGAAGTTTGGTTATCTCGTCCTCTATGAATGCATGCTTTACCTCGGACTGGGGTCTTCTTTTTTGCTTCACCGGTCTGAACCTAGGGTCCAAGCTTAGCCGATGCGTCGCTATGTCTGGTGGGATCCCTATTATATCTAAATGGGACCAAACAAAGCAATCAATGTTATCGATAAGAAATTGAATAAGTTTTTTCCTGAGTTCGGGGGTCAACCCCGTTCCCAGGGATACCTTCCGTTCGGGCCAGGGCTCGATTAGTGTGATTTGCTCCAATTCCTCAATCGTTGATTTGGTAGCGCCAGATTCATCGGGAATCACGAAGGATCGAGGGATCCTTTGATCATCATCTTCTTCGATCTTCTGATTATTTGGTCGGGTTAAAGCCAATGTCTGTGATTGGTATTTGGTATCTCGTTCCCCTTTTGAGATCGATCCCTTTACTGGCGAAGGCGAGGATATTGGATTCATTTCCTCGACGGCAAACATTTCTCTTGCGGCCGGTTGTTCCCGTACAATGTTTTGACTCATCCGAAGTTGGGAATTTAAGGACATGGTGTAGGGTCGAAGGTACAGTTTCATGTTGTGGATCCATGGCTTTCCAAAAAGGGCGTTGTACCTCACGTCGCCTTCGATTACATGGAACTTCGTTTCCTGGATGGTCCCGGCCACGTTTGTCGGTAGAACTATCTCGCCTTTAGTTGTTTCACATGCCATGTTGAATCTGTTTAGAACCAAGGTTGCAGGTATGACCTGGTCCTGTAAACCGAGCTGTTCTACGACCTTCAATCTAATGATGTTGGCCGAGCTACCTGGATAAATTAACACACGCTTAACTTTAGTTTTATTCATAAGTACGGATATTACCAGTGCATCGTTATGAGGTTGTATGATTCCTTCTTCATCTTCATCATTGAAGGACAAAGTTCCTATGGGTGTGTAATCCTGAGTTCGAGACCCTTTTTCTTTCACAATCGATGTCTTAGTGCGTTTAAGCACTGGTCCCTGAGGGGTATCGGTGCCGCTGATGATCATGTGAATGACGTGCTGTGATTCTTCTTGTTTGTTTTGCTTGCCCAAATCCCTGTTTTTAAAATGGTTCTTCTCCCTATTGCTTAATAATTCTCGAAGGTGACCTTTGTTGAATAACCGGGCTACCTCCTCTCTTAGTTGCCTGCAATCTTCCGTTCTGTGGCCATGGGTGCCATGATATTCGCACATTTGATTAGGATTCCTCTGGGCAGGATCGGTCTACATGGATCGAGACCATTTAGTATCTTTGATGCGTCCGATAGCCGACACGATGGCGGATGCATCGATGCTGAAGTTGTACTTCGATAACTGAGGCGCTTCCTTAGATCCGGCAGGCCTTTCGAACCTACCCCTGCTCATCAGCCCCCGGGATCCTTTGACCTCGATCACTTCTTTTATTATTTTCTCTGGGGCTATGTCTCGATTCACCGATTATGTGGTTTCCGTTATACGGTCAGTATCGATCCCTGATCGGACCTTGTTCTCGATTAATATCCCTTCGAGCAGCGGGTTCCGACCCCAACTGATCATCTTCGACCCTAATTTTTGATTGGTACCGATTATGCACGTCGGCCCACGTGATGGCTGGGTATTCGATCAGGTTATGCTTCAACCTCCATGAAGTCGTCGAACTTCGTTCGTTCAAACCTTGAGTGAAATCCTGAATAGCCCAATCGTCTGTGACTGGTGGCAGATCCATTCGTTTCATTTGAAAACGGGCTTTTGTCTTACCTTGAAGAGGTCCGATTTCCTTGTTGCGACTTTCATGGCACCGACGTGTGCTTCCACAAAAGAATATGCTAACATGGCGAATGAGTCGATGTAATTTGGTGGTAGGTTGTGATACCAAATCATCACTCCCTTCGAGAGGGTCTCTCAAAATTTATTTAACACAGATTCGATTTTATCGTCTTCTAAATCATTGCCCTTGATAGCACACGTGTAAGAAGTGACGTGCTCGTTGGGGTCAGTCGTTCCATTATATTTGGGAATTTCGGGCATACATAATATTTTGGGAATTGGTTTTGGGGCTGCGCTTGAGGGAAAAGTTTTTGCATGAATTTTTCGAAATCCAACCCTTTTATCATTGATGGAGCTCCCGGGATCTGATCGACCCTGAAGTTATATGTTTCTACTTTTTTATCGTTGGCTTCGACTCACTTTGTGAGCTCCTCGAGTAATTTAGCAATTTCGGGAGTAATCCCCGATTCTTGCTCATTTGACCTCACTATGGCTGGCTCCATTCTGTGGGTGATTTCTCGAGGTGGATTGGGCTCCGACCTGCTCTGTAGCTGGGTTTGGCTCTGCAACTGAGCTATTGCTGCCTGTTGAGCTTGTAACAGTTTGAAAATCATACGCAAACTGACGCCGATTTCCTCGACGTTATGGGTATCTCGAGCTACAGACCGAGTGCTTCCATGAATGCTATTTTTTGGTTCAGAATGTAGGTTCTCCTCAATGGCCACATGCGAATTGATATCTATCAGCACTTCGATTCAAGCTCTAACGACGTTGACAAGTGGTCTTTCGATACTGGGTGTCAAGTTATTATTCTTGTCTTTAAGACCGACTTCGTTGTCGATAGGTGAGGCCGTTTGATTGGCAGTTAGTTGTTGCTAATCCGAAATCCAAGATATTTTCGGAAACAAGCGCAAAAAATAATGGTGTGTTTGCAGATTCGTATCAAATAACCACTGTTATCCTTAGCCCCACGGTGGGCGCCAAACTGTTTACCCGAAAAACGGATAGAGTTGAATTTGTACGTAGTTCTAAGGATATATGATATAACTTGATACAAACCGTAGGGATAATCAGAGATATCAAATATGGATTGTAAAGAATGCGAAATAAACAAGGTAGAAGAGAAGATGATTTTTAGGACTGAGCATAATGGATCAATTAATGAAGCTTAAAAGAATAATTGTTGAATATAGGAGAATATGGTGCTTGAATTACAATGTAAGCAAAACACTGCCTTGTACAGAAATGTAGCCATCCTCTTTATAGTGGAGGATCCTACTTTAGATATAATTAAAAATACACAGTGGAGGCTCCATGATAAATCAGCTTTTCTTTTATTCCCGCCGAGATTCTCTCCCTTAGTGTGTTTGCAACGGCTCTTGGGCTTGAGCTCGATCGGCCTCGGTGCCGGTCGGTAGTGCTTCTAGAGCTCGATACGGACTCGCGATCAGGTGATGATTCGGACTCGGTCCCGGTTTGCCTCTGTCCTTTAAGCTCGAAATCATCCCATCATAGTTCGATCCGGACCCGAGCTCGATGATGACTTCGAACTCGGTGTTTGACCTATACCTGGAATCTGAAGTTTGTTTGTACCGTCTTCGGGACCTATCTCGATATTATGAAGTCTTTTTTCGATCCATTATATTTCGACCTTCATCAATCGTACGAAGGCCGAAATCTATTTCGACCGTATACAATTAGTATTTTGCTTTCCTCGATAAGACTCATTAAGTCAGAAAATCAATTATTGTAATGATATACAATACTCTTGTTATCAAGAGAAATAACCAAATTATCAGTATTTTAAAAAAATAGCAAAAAGATATCTATCATAAAAGATGAAAAGGTTTGGAGAATGAAAATCAATTCGTCTAACTTTCAATCTCAATAAAAACATACTACAACAACAATAACATACCTAGTATAATCTCAATACGAACATAAATCTCAATTATTTAAAATTAAATTTTAGATTTACAAACAACATAACTGTATAACCAAAATAGTTTAAAATCACATGTTAAAATCTTAACCTCTAAGTTACTATATAAAATGAAGTAGCTAGAGTAAACGTTTGTATTACAAAAATATTTAAATAATAAGTGTGCATCGATAGTTATACTTAACTAAATTTAATTTAAAATATTATATATATATATATATATATATATATATATATATATATATTATATTTATTGACTTGATACAAATATCTTATACGGTTTTTAATTAAAAAAAATAAATATATAGAGAGAGATATCGATCCCGAAAGAGAGAAGGAAAACACAAACCCAACGGCTAAATGACCATTGACCACCGACCTTAGCTATTTAAAAGTCTACTAGTCTTAGGGTACGCACTTTACACATGTTTCTTATATCAATAAATATATTGTCTTAAAAATTAAAATCAGTAGTATTAAATAAAGTGTTTGAGATATAAAAAAAAGTGAGTTCCTAAATTTGATATAATTCACTTTAGCTAGCTCACTAATAGAAGAAATTATGCATCATAGAAGTCTTTAGAATTATATGGAATATCTTGTAAAAATTATTATTATTTTTTATCTAATATCAAAAACAAAAAAGTAACACAAAAATTACTTACCACAATCGATCAAAAATTTGACAAATAACACAAATTAAAAAATATAATCCCTTGGTCTTTTTTATATTCGGGAATGATAGATTTACCCTATGGCTCTTAGAAAAAAGGTACATGTGACTAAAGTCTAAGAATGATTAATAGATATTATACAACAAACAGCTAAATATATTAAAAAGATATAGGGAGTTCAATTTGTAAGAATGTTTACAAAAAAATAAAAATAATAGTCAATGACAAATCATATAGAATATAATTTATCTTCTATTGCTTCGGTTTTATAGTTTCAAATTTGTATTTTTATCGATTTGATTCTTAATATGACACAATAATAACTGATCTTACTCTATTTCTTATTCGTTCACCATTAATGCACTTCTTATGGAAATATATATGAATGCTAGGAGTTTTTTCATTTGAAAACTACTTTTACGTATGTGATCATTTTGGAAAAAAAATTGAATTGCATTCTTTTGCTACTTAACCAATTTAGTTATTTATTTTACATATTAAAGAAGATAGTTTTTTCATTAATTTAAAACTTAATATTAACTCATCTCAAGTTTTAATATTTAGCTATTGGGATAATTTCGAAAACTTTTCTCCGAATTTCTCTTTATAACACAAATTTATATTGCTGAGAATTACGCTCACATGTCTTATTCTTATTTTTTGTAACAAAATAAATTTCACATGATAAAATCTAATAACATCTATGTAATGTTCAAAATTTTCCTTCAATGGCATTAGATATTAAATACTAAATTTAGTAATACAAAATTCTTTACATTAGTACAAAATAAAAGTATTTGCACTTCCAAAATGATAAATCTGGGATTAGAACTCTTTCATCTCATGCTCGAATTTAAACCAATTCCATGTTTCATGTTGCATATTTATTTGCCTAAACTGAATATTGATATTTATAAATGAGATAAGTTAATATTCTTTCTATTCGATTATTCCTTTCAATTTATTTATTAATATTATAAAATTGTGAATGTATGATGAAAATTTAAACCCCTGATTTTACTGTGCTAAAGTATATTAAGAATCTAAACAAGAAAATTATAATTATTGTTCTTTAAGTTTTATTAATAATTAGATGTTCCTTTTAAGTTTTCTAAATATAATGAGTATTCTACTTTTGTGTTATATATAACTTACGTGTACCTATTTTTTGTAGCTTTAAAGTAGTGCTAATCTACTTAATTTCTAAGTTTTGAATGATAAAAAATATTTATTATTATATTATAAAAACACAAATAATTTACACTAAATGTTGATTGACGAAAAAATTCCTAAAATATTGATAGTCTTTAATACCCTTCTTTGTATCAATTTTAACATAAATCATTAGGCTTTTCGGTTTTAAAACAAATGACATACTAGAGGTGGAATTTTAGATCGATACTGACTCTCGGTTGGGTCCTTCTCCTTGTTGGAACGAAATTCAATTAAGAAGTTAATTGTCACGAGATTTGATAATTTAAGAATTATTATCTGCTTTTTTTGGATACTGTCCAAGTGATATTAGAAGTCTTCCGCTTCAGGATATTAGAATTATTATAGCTTTATTATTGTAAGCTTGATATGTATTATGTTTTTATAGAATTGAGAACTTTTGATTGACTTCTCTTTCCTCTATTTATAAATTTGATCCATAGATCTTTTGGCTTGTTTTTGTGCCAAAAATGGAAGAATAATTTTTCTCCAAGAGGATCGCGAAAACGTACTTTGTCTCCGGTCATCATTGATCTCCTTACGGTTTTATTTATCACCACAAAGTTCACCGGGTCCAGCTTTTCTTCTTTGTTGTTTTTTTGTCTTTTATAATGAAAAATAGGACTCTAAAGTTTCAGCGAGTCATAAAGTGGACAATTAATCAACTGCCTGGGAATATTAATTAAATCACGGGCGAATGACAAATCTACTTTACGAGTTACTTTTGTTCTACATGCCCTTTTCAATATTTGCTTTGTTTGGCATTGCATCCTTAACCTAATTTATTTATGGTAATTATAAGATCCTAATTAGGTTTTAACGAATTTCCTCTTTCCATAGTTATTGTTTTGGTGAAACTAACCAACTGAAAACAAAGAGGCCAACTGATCGTTACTTGTTTAATTTCGAATCTCGTTTTCAAGAAGCACTTTTGCCGAGAGGTACTTCTTAACATAAATTAATTTTCATAGCTTGGTGTCACGACCCAAAATCCTAACCTGTCGTGATGGAGTCTAACGTGGTACAGGCAAGCCAACTTCTCACAAATATTTCCAACACTTTTAACAAGAATGAATTAAAACAGATTTAATAGCAAAAGTTCACATAAACGGGATAGGAAAATTCAAAACATAACGCGGAATTCCCAACTATCGGGGTGTCACAGAGTACATGAGCATCTATACATTACAAGTCTAGAAAACACGGTTTATAATAATTTGAGACCAAATACAGTAAACAAGAAGATAGGAAAGGAGAGACAAGGTATGCAAAACATGGCAGCTACCTCGGAATCTTTGAAAAATCAACACTCACTGTGTCCGGGAACACCTGGATCTGCACACGAAGTACATAGTGTAGTATGAGTACAACCAACTCAATAAGTAACAATATTAATTAAAGAACTGAAGATAGTGACGAGCTTCACAGCTAAGTCCAAACACAGTAATTTCCAACATAATAAGGTAGGCATGCTTTCAAGTTCAACATTTAAAATTCAAACAGTAATTTCATATCAAATTTGATTGAAACAGAAGATAATGTTTTTCAGACTCCGGAGGGGCACCTTCAACCCAAGCACGATAACAAGCCAATCATAGCATAAATCAATGAAACATGTTGCGGCGTGCAGCCCGATCCCATAAATATCCTCACAATCAGGCCCTCGGCCTCACTCAGTCATCAACCTCTCTAGTCTCTCGGGATCACAAAAATCATGAGAAGGAGCCCAAACAACAATGATATGATGCATTAATAATGAACAATAGAAACTGAGATGTAATATGCAAGTAAAACCGTGACTGAGTACAAAATAATAATTTAACAGATAATTCAACATGTACACGACCTCTGTGGGTCCCAACAGTATCAACACATGATTTAAATATGATTTATAGTTCAATTTCTCTAATACGTGAAAAAATGTACGGGTAACAACAAATAATTCGACTATGCAGATCCATGGAATTGACCAAGTCATAAATTCTACGGTGCACGCCCACACACCCGTCACCTGGCATGTGCGTCACCTCAAAGCCAATCACATAACACATAATCCGGGGTTTTATACCCTCAGGACCAAATTTAGAAATGTTACTTACCTCGAACCGTGTAATTCTTTATTCAGCAATGCCTTTGCTTCGCGAATTGTCCTCAAAACACCTCGAATCTAGTCAAAATAATTCGATTCAATCAATACAATTTATAGGAATTAATTCCATATGAAACTACTATTTCTTACAACAAAATCCAAAATTGCACCCAAAAGTCGTCTGTGGGCCCCACGTCTCGAAATCCGACGAAACTCACAAAATCCAATAAGTCATTAAATTACGAGTCCAACCATACTAGTTTCACTCAAATCCGACTTTGAATCGACATTCAAATCCCAAACATTCATTTTATGAAATTTCTACCATTTCCCCTAAATTTTCATCTCCAAATACTGATTAAATGATGAATATAATGATATATTCATGTATATTAATCAAATCCGAGTTAGAATCACTTACCCTGATCAATTTCTTGAACATTTCACGAACAATCGCCACAAACCGAGCTCCCAAAGTCCAAATATGAAATAATACTCTAACCCTCGTTTATAAAGTACAAAAATCTGACCTCCCATTGTGCTGACCATACATTTCCAAGTTCCGCGACCGCGATCCAAATTGTCCGGCCGCACTTCAGTAGTGACTGTACTACCAGGATTTAATAAATTGACCATAACGTTTTGTAAAAATATTCAAATTATTAATGGTATATCTTTCTGGAAACTCGACTAAAAGGGCTACAATCTTCATTTTTGAATCTTCTCCAAATTCCTTGTAGATTAAAAGATATAAGCTTCAGAAGTCGGACCATCGAATCTGCAGAATCTTCTTTCTGCGGCTGCGAGAGGATTTATACGGTCTGCACTTTTTCTCTGCGTTCCGCACCTGAGGCTTTGCCTCAGCACTCCAAAATGTGCCCCCCACACTAGCAAAGTTCCAGAACAACATCATAGTACAGAAATGGCCAGACTCGCTCAAAACTCACCCCGAAACACACCCAAGCCACTCGGGATCCCGTCCGAATATACCAACAAGTCCTATAACCCGATACGAACTTAGTCGAGCCCTCAAATCACATCAAACAATATCAAAAACACAAATCGCACTCCAATTCATGCCTAATGAAAACTAACAATTTCCAACTTCTACATTCAATGCCGAAACCTATCAAATCAAGTCCAATAGTTCTCAAATTTTGCACACAAGTCATAAATGACATAACAGACCTATTCCAATTACCAGAATCGGAGCCCGACCCCGATATCAAAAATTCAACTCCCAGGTTAAACTTTAAAATATAAATTTCTATTTTAGCCATTTCAAGCCTAATTTAACTACGTACTTCCGAATAGTTTTTTCCGGACACGCTCTTAAGTCCAAAATCACCATACAAAGCTATTGGAATAATCAAAATTCTATTTTGAATCATCTCCAAATTCCTTGTAGATTAAAAGTTATAAGCTTCCGAAGTCGAACCATTGAATCTGTAGAATCTTCTCTATGTGGCCACGGGAGGATTTTTGCAGTCCGCATATTTCTTCTGCGGTCCGTACTTTTCCTCTACGGTCCGCATCTGAGGCTTTGCCTCAACACTCCAAAATGTGCCCCCCGCACTTGCAAAGTTCCAGAACAACATCAGAGTGCCGAAATGCCTAGACCCGCTTAAAACTCACCCCGAAGCACACCCGAGCCACTCGGGACCCCGTCCGAATATACCAAAAAGTCTTATAACATGCTATGAACTTAGTTGAGCCCTCAAATCACATCAAACAACATCAAAAACACAAACCGAACTCCAATTCAAGCCTAATGAAAACTAACAATTTCTAACTTCTACAGTTAATGCCGAAACCTATCAAATCAAGCCTGATTGACCTCAAAGTTTGCACACAAGTCATAAATGACATAATGGACCTATTACAATTTCCAGAATCGGAGTCCGACCCCGATATCAAAAAGTCAACTCCCAGGTCAAACTTTCAACTTAAATTTCTATTTTAGCCATTTCAAGCCTAATTTAACTACGTACTTCCCAATAATTTTTTCCAGACATGCTCCTAAGTCCAAAATCATCATACAGAGCTATTGGAATCATAAAATGTCTATTCCGGGGTCGTTTACATATAGGTTAACATCCAGTCAACCTTTTCAATTTAAGTTTTCATCTTGAAGACTAAGTGTCTCAATTCTTTTCTAAACCTCACCGGACCCGAACCAATTACCCTGGTAAGTCATATAAAAATTGTAAAATACAAATTGAGTTGTAAATGGGAGAACGGGACTGTAATACTCAAAACAACCAGCTGGGTCGTTACATTCTCCCCCTCTTAAGCAAATGTTCGTCCTCGAACGGGTTTAGAATCATACATGGAGCCTCAAATAGGTGTAGATATTCGTTCTGTATCTCCCACTCAGTCTCCTAAGTAGCTTCTCCGATTGGCTGGCCTCTCCATTGTACCTTCACTGACGCTATGTTCTTTGATCTCAGTTTTCGAATCTGCCGGTCTAAAATGGCCATCGGCTCCGCATCATAAGTCAAATTACCATCTAATTGCACTGTGCTGAAATTCAAAACATGAGACGAATCTCCGACATACTTTCGGAGCATAGATACATGAAACACTCGATGAACACTAGATAGATTAGGTGAGAATGCAAGTTCATAAGCCACCTCTCTAATCTTCTTAAGTATTTCAAAAGGCCCAATATACCTAGGACTGAACTTGCTCTTCTTTCCAAACCTCATAAAACCCTTCACAGGTGAAACTCGAAGTAATACCTTCTCTCCTACCATGTAAGCAACATTGCGAACCTTCCTGTCGGCATAACTCTTCTGTCTAGACTGTGCCGTGCGAAGCCACCCCTGAATCAATTTAAGCTTCTCCAAAGCATCCTGAACCAAATCAGTATCCAATAGCCTAGCCTCACCCGACTCAAACCAACCCAACTAAGACCGACACCGTCTCCCATATAAAGGCTCATACGGAGCCATCTGAATGCTCGATTGGTAGTTGTTATTGTAAGCAAATTTGGAAACTGGCAGAAACTGATCCCAAGAACCTCCAAAATCTATAACACAAAGCGCATAGCATATCTTCCAATATCTGAATAGTGCACTCGGATTGTCCGCCCGTCTGAGAGTGAAATGTTGTACTCAACTGAACCTGTGTACCTAATTCTCGCTGCACTACTCTCCAGAACTGTGATGTAAACTGCGTGGCCCGATTTGAAATGATGGACACTGGCACACCGTGAAGGCGAACAATCCCGCGAATATAAAACTCAGCCAACCGCTTCGAAGAATAAGTAGTACCAACTGGAATAAAATGCGCGGACTTGGTCAACCGATCTACAATCACCCAAACAACATCAAACTTTCTCAAAGTCCGTGGGAGCCCAACTACGATGTCCATGGTAATACGCTTCCACTTCTACTCCGGAATTTCAAGTCTCTGAAGTAATTCGCCCGGTCTCTGATGCTCCTACTTCACCTGTTGACAATTTAAACACCGAGCTACAAACCCAACTATATCTTTCTTCATTTTTCTCCACCAATAGTGCTGCCTCAAGTCCTGGTACATCTTAGCAGCAACCGGATGAATGGAATATCGCGAACTGTGGGCTTTTTCAAGAATCAATGCACGCAGTCTATCTATATTTAGCACACAAATCCGACCTTGCATCCTCAATACCCCATCGTCCATAATAGTAACATCTCAGACATCACCGTGTTGAACTGTGTCCTTAAAGACAAGCAAAAGGGGATCATCATACTGGCACTCTCTGATACGATCATATAAGAAAGACCGAGAAACCACACAAGCTGGAACCTAACTGGGCTCCGAAACATCTAATCTCACAAACTGGTTAGCCAAGGCCTGAACATCAACTGCTAGAGGCCTTTCACCAACATGAATAAATGCAAGGTTACCCATACTCACCGCCTTCCTACTCAAGGCTTCGGCCACCATATTGGTTTTTCCGAGATGATACAGAATAGTAATATCATAATCCTTCAGTAGCTCCAACCATCTCCGCTACCTCAAATTTAGATCCTTCTATTTGAATAAGTGTTGAAGACTCAGATGATCTGTAAATACCTCACATGACACACTATAGAGATAGTGCCTCCAAATCTTTAATGCATGAACAATAGCTACCAATTTTAAATCATGAAAAAGGTAGTTCTTTTCATTTGGCTTCAACCGACGCAAAGCATAAACAATCACTGTACCCTCCTACTTTAAGACACACTAATACCAATCCGAGAAACATCACGATACACTGTGTAAGAGCCTGAAGCTGAAGGCAAAACCAGAATTGGAGCTGTGGTCAAGGCAGTCTTGAGCTTCTGAAAGCCCTTTTCATACTTATCCGACCACCTGAATGGAGCACCTTTCCGGGTCGATTTAGTCAAAGGCGATGCAATAGATAAGAAGCCCTCCACAAAGCGATGATAATAACCCAAGCTGAGAAAACTCTGAATCTCAGTAGCTGAAGATGGCCTGGGCCAACTCTGAACTGCCTCTATCTTCTTCGGATCCACCTTAATTCCTTCACTGGATACTATGTGTCCTAAGAATGCCACCGAACTAAGCCAAAACTCACATTTAGAGAATTTGGCATAAAGTCTCTCCTCTCTCAGCCTCTGTAATACAATACCCACGTGTTGTGCATGCTCCTCCTGGCTACATGAGTACACCAGGATATCATCAATTAATACCATGAAAAATGGGAATACGCTATTTATCAAGTACATAAATACTGCTGGGGCGTTGGTCAACCCAAAATATATCACGAGAAATTCATAGTGGCCATAACGATTCCTGAATGCCGTCTTTAAAATATCTGAATCCCAAATTTTCAACTGGTGATACCCAGATTTCAAATCAATTTTGGAGAATACCCTCGCTCCCTAAAGCTGGTCAAATAAATCATCAATACGCGGCAAATGATACTTCTTCTTGATTGTAACTTTGTTCAACTACCTGTAATCGACGCACATCCGCATAGTACCATTTGTTTTTTCACAAACAAAACCGATGCACCCCAAGGTGACACACTAGGCCTAATAAACCCCGTATCAAGAAGTTCGTGAAGTTTCTCTTTCAATTCTTTCAATTCAATTGGTGCCATACAATACAGAGGAATAGAAATAATCTAAGTGCCCGACACCAAGGCTATACCGAAATCAATATCCCTGTCGGGTGGCATACCCGGCAGGTCTGCAGGAAATACATCCGGAAAGTCTCGCACGCCCGGTACTGAATGAATAGTAGGAGTATCTGTATCAACATCTCTCACAAAGGCAAAATATTAAAAACACCCCTTCCCAACTATATGTTGGGCCTTCAAATAAGAAATTAACCTGCTGGGAACATAATCTAGAGAACCTCTCCATTCGACCTTCGGCAACCCCGGCATCGCCAATGTCATGGTTTTTGCGTGACAGTCCAGAACAGCATGATATGGAGACAACCAATCCATACCCAGGATTACATCAAAATCAACCTTATTGAGCAATAAGAGATCAACTCTAGTCTCCAGTCCCCCAATAGTTACCACACACGACCGATACATATGGTCCACAATAATAGTATTGCCTACCGGCGTAAATACATGAACAGGTGAAACTAAGGACTCACGGGGCATATCCAAATAATGAGTAAAGTATGATGACACATACGAATAAGTGAAACCAGGGTCATATAATATAGAAGCTTTCTTATGGCACACTGAGACAATACCTCTGATCACTGCATTTGAAGCAACAACATCTGGACTTGCAGGAAAAGCATAGAATCGGGCCTGACCGCAACCTGATCGGCCTCCCCCTCTTGGGCGACCCCTAGTTGACTGAGCCCCGCCCTGAGCTGGCTGGGCGAGTGGCGAAGTAACTGGTGCTGAAGTCGTAGTTTGACTCCTCTGCTGCACTGGACTCCCGGGCGACGAGAACACTGCCTCCACATATGCTCAAACTCCCCGCACTCAAAGTAACTCCCCGATACTGGTGGTGGTGGGGACTGAATCGGGCCTCGAGAACTAGAATAACTGCTAGAAGCACCCGGTGCAAATAAACTCTAAACTGAAGAAGCATGGGATGAACTTTGGGCTGGAAGGGCACTGAGAGATGACTGACCCTGATGAGCACTGTAAGAACCATGGCTGGATGATGCAACACGGTGAACTGGATGACCCGTCTGAGGGTGCCTATAAGGACGACCCCTGTGGTGGTAAAACTGACCCCCTAAAGAACACCGATGAAACCACCCGGTCCACGAGGCCTTTTGGCCTCCCTCTCTCCACGCTCCTAGCTACGGTCCATCTCTATATGCCGAGCAATGTCAACCACCTCGTTAGAAGTAGCACCAGATACCCTGTCCCTAGTTATAAGTAACTACAGCTGATATGTGTGGCCATCAATGAACCTCCTAATCCTCTCTCTATCAGTGGGAACCAACCAAACTACATGATGAGCCAACTCAGAAAATCGCATCTCGTACTACGTCACAAACATACCCTTCTGACGTAACTACTCAAACTGTCTGTGCAGCTCCTCTCTGCGAGACTACGACACAAACTTTTCCAAAAAGAGAATAGAGAACTCCTGCCATGTAAGTGGTACTGCACCGACCGGCCTGTGCCTCTCATAAGCCTCCCAGCATCTGATGGGAGCCCCAGAAAATTGAAAAGTAGTGAACGAGACTCCACTGGTCTCTAGAATACCCGTTGTCTGAAGCATCCGCTAGCACTTATCCAGAAACCCCTGAGCATCGTCTGACTCAACACTGCTAGATGATAGAGGTCGAAGTCTCCCAAATCTCTGAAGTCTCCTCTTCTCATCATCTACCATAACGGAGACCACCTGGTCCTGAGCAGCTGCAAACTAGTTAGGCTGGTAGTGGCCCAGGTATCTGAAGTCCCCGCACTACCTTCTCTGGAGTACAGGCAACAAGGGTATAAGTACCTCCCCCGGTCTGAGAAGTGGCAGGTGCGGCCTAAGCCGAAACCACCTGAGCAAGGCCAGTGCAAACTGTCAATATCTGGGCCAAAGCCTCCTGAAGGCCTGGAATCACAATGGGCACAGCTGGTCCTATCGGGTTAGCTATATCTGGAATCTGCTACTGAGCTGGAGCAACTGGTGGTGCTATAGGTGCTTCTCCAACTATTGTACGAGCTACACCTCGACCTCTATCTTGGCCCTGACCTATCGCTGCCCTAACTGGTGGAGCTGGTGGCTGACCATCCGATCTGGTAGTACGTTTCCTAACCATTTGTGGGAGAATAGAATAACAAAAATTTAGTTTCCGGAATCAACAAATTCGTACGACAGAATACAAGAAAGTGAAGTTTTCCTAAGGGTTCGACAACCTCTCGAAGATACGTACAAACGTCTCCGTATCGATCCACAAGACTCTATTAAACCTGCTCATAACTCGTGAGACCTATGTAACCTAGGCTCTGATACCAACTTGTCACGACCCAAAATCCTAACCTGTCATGATGGCGCCTAACGTGGTACTAGGCAAGCCAACTTCTTACAAATATTTCCAACACTTTTAACAAGAATGAATTAAAACAGATTTAATAGCAAAGGTTCTTATAAACGGGGTAGGAAAACCCAAAATATAACGCGGAATTTCCAACTATCGGGGTGTCACAAAGTACATAAGCATCTATACATCACAAGTCTGGAAAATACGGTCTATTATAATTTTTGACCAAATACAGTAAACAAGAAGATAGGAAAGGAGAAACAAGGTTTGCGAAACACGGTAGCTACCTCGAAATCTCCAAAAAATTAACTGTGCGCAGAAATCAACACCTACTATGTCCGGGAACACCTGGATCTGCACACGAAGTGCAGGGTATAGTATGAGTACAACCAACTCAATAATAACAATACTAAATAAAGAACTGAAGATAGTGACAAGCTTCACAGCTATGTCAAAATACAGTAATTTGCAACATAAGAAGGCAGGCATGCTTTTAAGTTCAACATTTAAAACTCAGACAGTAATTTCATATCAAATTCAACTGAAACAGAAGATAATGTCTTTCAACAATTTCTAAAACAGTGATATATGACAGCTGAAGTGCAACAATGATGATATCAATGCATCCTCTCATAGCAACAGTCACTCATTCCTCCCATTCACTCTAACCTCACAATCACTCTTTCCTCACAGTCACTCATTCCTCTCAATCACTTAGCACTTGGCACTCGGCACTCGGCACTCACACTCAGTAGGTACCTGCGCTCAGTGGGGGTGTGTACAGACTCCGGAGGGGCTCCATCAGCCCAAGCCCAATAACAAGCCAATCATGGCATAAATCAATGAAACATGCTGCAGCGTGTAGCCCGATCCCATAAATATCCTCACAATCAGGACCTCGGCCTAACTTAGTCATTTACCTCTCCAGTCTCTCAGGCTCTCATAAATCATGATAATCAGCCCAAACAACAATGATATGATGCATCAATAATGAAAAATAGAGACTGAGATGTAATATGCAAGTAAAACCGTGACTGAGTACAGAACAAGAATTTAAGAGATAATTCAACATGTACACGGCCTCTATGGGTCCCAACAGTATCAACACATGGTATAAACGTGATTTATAGTTCGATTTCTCTAATATGTGAAAAAATGTAAGGGTAACAACAAATAATTCGACTACACAGATCCATGGAATTGACCAAGTCACAAATCCTACGGTGCACGCCCACATGCCCGTCACCTAGCATGTGCGTCACCTCAAAACCAATCACATAACACAAAATCTGGGGTTTCATACCCTCAGGACCAAATTTAGAACTGTTACTTACCTCAAACCGTGTAATTCCTTTTTCAGCAATGCCTTTGCCTCGTGAATCGGCCTCCAAACGCCTCGAATCTAGTCACAAATAATTTGATTCAGTCAATACAATTTATAGGAATTAATTCCATATGAAACTACTATTTCTTCTAACAAAATCTGAAATTGCACCCAAAAGTCGCCCATAGGCCCCATGTCTCAGAATCTTATGAAACTCAAACAATCCAACAACCCATTCAATTACGAGTCCAACCATACTAGTTTCACTCAAATCTGACTTCGAATCAACATTCAAATCCCAAAAATTTATTTTATGAAATTTCTACGATTTTCCCCAAATTTTCATCTCACAATACTGATTAAATGATGAAAACAATGATATATTAATATATATTTACCAAATCCGAGTAAGAATCACTTACCCCGATAAATTTCTTGAAAATCCCACGAACCATTGCCATAAACTGAGCTCCCAAAGTCCAAATATGAAATAATACTTTAACCCTCATTTATAAAGTACAAAAATCTGACCTCCCATTGTGTTGACCACACATTTTTCTTGCGGTCCGCAAATTTCAAAGTTCCGCGACCGCGATCCAAATTGTGCGGCCGCACTTCAGTAATGACTGCACTACCAGGATTTAGTAAATTGACCATACCTTTCTGTACATATATCCAAATTATTAAATGATACCTTTCTTGAAACTAGACTCAAAGGGCTACAACTTTTATTTTTGAATCATCTCCAAATTCCTTGTAGATTAAAAGATATAAGCTTCCAAAATCATACCATCGAATATGCAGAAATCTTCTTTCTATGGCCGCGACATGATTTCTGCGGTCCGCACATTTCCTCTGTGGTCCGCACTTTTCCTCTGTGGTCCGCACTTTTCATCTGCGGTCCGCACCTGAGGTTTTGCCTCAGCACTCCAAAATGTGCCCCCCGCACTTCCAAAGTTCTAAAACAACATCAGAGTGCCGAACTGCCCAGACTCGCTCAAAACTCACCCCGAAACACACTCGAGCCACTCGAGACCCCGTACGAATATACCAACAAGTCCTATAACACGATACAAACTTAGTCGAGCCCTCAAATCACATCAAACAATATCAAAAATACAAATCGCACTCCAATTCAAGTCTAATGAAAACTAACAATTTCCAACTTCTACATTTAATGCCGAAACCTATCAAACCAAGTCCGATTGACCTCAAATTTTGCACACAAGTCATAAATGACATAACGGACCTATTTCAATTTCTAGAATTGGATTCTGACTCCGGTAACAAAAAGTCCACGCCCAGGTTAAACTTCCAAACTTAACTTTCTATTTTAGCCATTTTAAGCCTAATTTAATTACGGACTTCCGAATATGTTTTTTCTGGACACGCTCCTAAGTCTCAAATCACCATACGGAGCTATTGGAATTATCAAAATTCTATTTTGTAACATCTCCAATTTCCTTGTAGATTAAAAGATATAAGCTTCCGAAATTGGACCATCGAATCTGCAGAATCTTCTTTCTGCGGCCGCGAGAGGATTTCTGTGGTCCGCACATTTCCTCTGTGGTCCGCACTTGTCCTCTGCAGTCCGCACCTGAGGCTTGGCCTCAGTACTCCAAAATGTGCCCCCCGCACTTCCAAAGTTCCAGAACAATATTAGAGTGCCGAAATGCCCAGACTCGCTTAAACCTCACCCCGAAATATACCCGAGCCACTCGGGACCCCGTCCGAATTCACCAACAAGTCCTATAACACGATACGAACTTAGTCGAGCCCTCAAATCACATCAAAAAAAATAAAAAACACAAATCGCACTCTAATTCAAGTCTAATGAAAACTAACAATTTCCAACTTCTACATTTAATGCCCAAACCTATCAAATCAAGTTCGATTGACCTCAAATTTTGCACACAAGTCATAAATGATATAACGGACCTATTTCAATTTCTAGAATTGGATTCTGAGTCCGGTAACAAAAAGTCCACGCCCAGGTTAAACTTCCAAACTTAACTTTCTATTTTAGCCATTTTAAGCCTAATTTAACTACGGACTTCCGAATATGTTTTTTCTGGACACGCTCCTAAGTCTCAAATCACCATACGGAGCTATTGGAATTATCAAAATTCTATTTTGTAACATCTCCAATTTCCTTGTAGATTAAAAGATATAAGCTTCCGAAATTGGACCATCGAATCTGCAGAATCTTCTTTCTGCGGCCGCGAGAGGATTTCTGTGGTCCGCACATTTCCTCTGTGGTCCGCACTTGTCCTCTGCAGTCCGCACCTGAG
>AWOL01S0002477.1:243068-263021 GCA_000715115.1 Nicotiana otophora | reverse complement strand
ATTTCTCTAATATGTGAAAAAATGTAAGGGTAACAACAAATAATTCGACTACACAGATCCATGGAATTGACCAAGTCACAAATCCTACGGTGCACGCCCACATGCCCGTCACCTAGCATGTGCGTCACCTCAAAACCAATCACATAACACAAAATCTGGGGTTTCATACCCTCAGGACCAAATTTAGAACTGTTACTTACCTCAAACCGTGTAATTCCTTTTTCAGCAATGCCTTTGCCTCGTGAATCGGCCTCCAAACGCCTCGAATCTAGTCACAAATAATTTGATTCAGTCAATACAATTTATAGGAATTAATTCCATATGAAACTACTATTTCTTCTAACAAAATCTGAAATTGCACCCAAAAGTCGCCCATAGGCCCCATGTCTCAGAATCTTATGAAACTCAAACAATCCAACAACCCATTCAATTACGAGTCCAACCATACTAGTTTCACTCAAATCTGACTTCGAATCAACATTCAAATCCCAAAAATTTATTTTATGAAATTTCTACGATTTTCCCCAAATTTTCATCTCACAATACTGATTAAATGATGAAAACAATGATATATTAATATATATTTACCAAATCCGAGTAAGAATCACTTACCCCGATAAATTTCTTGAAAATCCCACGAACCATTGCCATAAACTGAGCTCCCAAAGTCCAAATATGAAATAATACTTTAACCCTCATTTATAAAGTACAAAAATCTGACCTCCCATTGTGTTGACCACACATTTTTCTTGCGGTCCGCAAATTTCAAAGTTCCGCGACCGCGATCCAAATTGTGCGGCCGCACTTCAGTAATGACTGCACTACCAGGATTTAGTAAATTGACCATACCTTTCTGTACATATATCCAAATTATTAAATGATACCTTTCTTGAAACTAGACTCAAAGGGCTACAACTTTTATTTTTGAATCATCTCCAAATTCCTTGTAGATTAAAAGATATAAGCTTCCAAAATCATACCATCGAATATGCAGAAATCTTCTTTCTATGGCCGCGACATGATTTCTGCGGTCCGCACATTTCCTCTGTGGTCCGCACTTTTCCTCTGTGGTCCGCACTTTTCATCTGCGGTCCGCACCTGAGGTTTTGCCTCAGCACTCCAAAATGTGCCCCCCGCACTTCCAAAGTTCTAAAACAACATCAGAGTGCCGAACTGCCCAGACTCGCTCAAAACTCACCCCGAAACACACTCGAGCCACTCGAGACCCCGTACGAATATACCAACAAGTCCTATAACACGATACAAACTTAGTCGAGCCCTCAAATCACATCAAACAATATCAAAAATACAAATCGCACTCCAATTCAAGTCTAATGAAAACTAACAATTTCCAACTTCTACATTTAATGCCGAAACCTATCAAACCAAGTCCGATTGACCTCAAATTTTGCACACAAGTCATAAATGACATAACGGACCTATTTCAATTTCTAGAATTGGATTCTGACTCCGGTAACAAAAAGTCCACGCCCAGGTTAAACTTCCAAACTTAACTTTCTATTTTAGCCATTTTAAGCCTAATTTAATTACGGACTTCCGAATATGTTTTTTCTGGACACGCTCCTAAGTCTCAAATCACCATACGGAGCTATTGGAATTATCAAAATTCTATTTTGTAACATCTCCAATTTCCTTGTAGATTAAAAGATATAAGCTTCCGAAATTGGACCATCGAATCTGCAGAATCTTCTTTCTGCGGCCGCGAGAGGATTTCTGTGGTCCGCACATTTCCTCTGTGGTCCGCACTTGTCCTCTGCAGTCCGCACCTGAGGCTTGGCCTCAGTACTCCAAAATGTGCCCCCCGCACTTCCAAAGTTCCAGAACAATATTAGAGTGCCGAAATGCCCAGACTCGCTTAAACCTCACCCCGAAATATACCCGAGCCACTCGGGACCCCGTCCGAATTCACCAACAAGTCCTATAACACGATACGAACTTAGTCGAGCCCTCAAATCACATCAAAAAAAATAAAAAACACAAATCGCACTCTAATTCAAGTCTAATGAAAACTAACAATTTCCAACTTCTACATTTAATGCCCAAACCTATCAAATCAAGTCCGATTGACCTCAAATTTTGCACACAAGTCATAAATGATATAATGGACTTATTCCAATTTCCAGAATCAGAGTGTGACCCCGATATCAAAAAGTCAACTCCCATGTCAAACTTCCAAACTTAAATTTCTATTTTAGCCATTTCAGGCCTAATTTAACTACGTACTTCCGAATAATATTTTTCGGACACGCTCTTAAGTCCAAAATCACCATACGGAGCTACTGGAATCATCAAAATTCTATTCCAGGATCGTTTATACATAGGTCAACATATAGGCAACCTTTTCAACTTAAGTTTTTATCTTGGAGATTAAGTGTATCAATTCTTTTCAAAACCTTACTGGACCCGAATAAAATACCCCGACAAGTCATATAAAAAATATAAAATACAAATTGAGCTATAAATGAGAGAACGGGGCTGTAATACTCAAAACGACTCGCCGGGTTGTTACATTCTCCCCCTCTTAAGCAAACATTTGGCCTCGAACGGGTTTAGAATCATACTTGTAGCCTCAAATAGGTGTGGATATTAGTTCTGTATCTCCCGCTCAGTCTCCCAAGTACCTTCTCCGGCTGGATGGCCTCTCCACTGTACCTTCACTGACACTATATTCTTTGATCTCAGCTTTCGAATATGCCGGTCTAAATTGGCCACCAGCTCCACATCATAAGTCAAATTACCATCCAACTGTACTGTGCTGAAATCCAAAACATGAGACGGATCTCCGACATACTTCTGAAGCATAGATACATGAAATACTAGATAGATTAGGTGAGAATGCAAGTTCATAATCCACCTCTCCAATCGTTTCAAGTATTTCAAAAGGCCCAATATACCTAGGACTGAACTTGCCCTTCTTTCCAAACCTCATAACACACTTCATAGGCGAATCTCGAAGTAATACCTTCTCTCTTACCATGTAAGAAACATCACAAATCTTCCTGTCGGCATAACTCTTCTGTCTAGATTGTGCCGTGCGAAGTCGTTCCTAAATCAATTTAAGCTTCTCCAAAGCATCCTGAACAAAATCAGTACCCAATAGCCTAGCCTCACCCGATTCAAACCAACCCACTGGAGACCGCCACCATCTCCCATATATAGGATCATCCAGAGCCATCTTAATGCTCGATTGGTAGTTGTTATTGTAAGCAAATTCTGCAAGCGGCAGAAACTAATACCAAGAACCCCCAAAATCTATAACACAAGCGCGTAGCATATCTTCCAATATCTGAATCGTGCTCTCGGACTGTCCGTCCGTCTGAGGGTGAAATATTGTACTCAACTGAACCTGCGTACCTAATTCTCGCTGCACTACTCTCCAACACTGTGATGTAAATTACGTGCCCCGATCCGAAATAGTGGACACTGGCATACCATGAAGGCGAACAATCTCGCGAATATAAATCTCAGCCAACCGCTTCGAAGAATAAGTAGTAACAACTGGAATAAAATGCTCGGACTTGGTCAACCAATCTACAATCACCCAAACAGCATCAAACTTCCTCAAAGTCCGCGGGAGTCCAACTACGAAGTCCATGGTAATACGCTCCTACTTCCACTCCAGAATTTTAAGTCTCTGAAGTAATCCGCCCGGTCTCTGATGCTCGTACTTCACCTATTGACAATGTAAACACCGAGCTACAAACCCAACTATATATTTCTTCATATTTCTCCACCAATAGTGCTACCTCATGTCCTGGTACATCTTAGCAGCACCCGGATGAATGGAATACCACGAACTGTGGGATTCTTCAAGAATCAATTCACGCAGTCTATCTACATTTGGCACACAAATCCGACCCTGCATCCTCAATACCCCATCATCCCCAATAGTAACATTTCTGGCATCACCGTGCTGAACTGTGTCCTTAAGGACAAGCAAATGGGGATCATCATACCGGCGCTCTCTGATACGATCATATAAGGAAGAATAAGAAACCACACAAGCTAGAACCCGACTGGGCTCCGAAACATCTAATCTCACGAACTAGTTAGCCAAGGCCTGAACATCAACTGCCAGAGGCCTTTGACCAACAGGAATGAATGCAAGGCTACCCATACTCACCGTTTTCCTACTCAAAGCATCGGCCACTACATTGGCTTTCCCGGGATGATACAGAATAGTAATATCATAATCCTTCAGCATCTCCAACCATCTCCGTTGCCTCAAACTTAGATCCTTCTATTTGAATAAGTGCTGAAGACTCCGATGATCTATAAATACCTCACACGACACACCATAGAGATAGTGCCTCCAAATCTTCAATACATGAGCAATAGCTGCCAATTCTAAATCATAAACAAGGTAGATCATTTTATGTGGCTTCAACTGACGCGAAGCATAAGCAATCACTGTACCCTCCTGCTTTAAGACACACCCAACACCAATCCGAGAAACATCACGATACACTGTGTAAGATAGGTAGGCCAAAGAAGAGATGGGGAGAGGTGATTAGGCAAGATATGGCGCAACTTCAGCTGACCGAGGACATGACCCTTGATAGGAAGGTATGAAGGTCGAGGATTAGGGTAGTAGAGTAGGTAGTGTAGAGTGTTCATAATAGTAGTATTGGCATGCAGTCTCGCTTTCTGTTGGTAGTAGATTTTTATGACTAACCGTTATTTTCTTTCATTGTTGATCACCTTACTGGCTTGTTATTTTATTTTGCTTTTATATGGCTTTTTAGTATTGTCCCTTCTTGCCTATATTTTTATTAATGTGATACTTATACTATTCTGAGCCGAGAGTCTATAGAAAATAACCTCTCTTTCCTCACAAGGTAGGGGTAAGGTCTGCGTACACACTACCCTCCCCAGACCCCACGGTGTAGGATAATATTGGGTAAATTGTTATTGTTGTAAATATACTATTTGATAATATTTAGTTTTTTAAAATTATGTATTCAATAGTATGGGTGCACACACAAAGCGCGTACGTTAAGACTAATATATTATATAAATGTTAGAAACGAATAAGATAATATCAATGATTCCACGTACGCCATGCATTCAAGAATCGAGTTATATCATTCTTATTTACTTAACTAATTAATTTGCCACGCTTCGCGCGATTTAGGAAAAACCTCTTTATGGAATGATCTTTTAATATTCAAATATTAAAAATAATAAAGGTTATATATACCTAATGTTTTACCTTCTTGTTCTTTTATATCATATTGGATTTCACAAAAGAAAGGAGAAAGATAAAGGAGAGATATTTTTTTTAATTTTCTACGCATAAGTTATTCATAATTTACTCTTTTAGTTGTTTGATACGGGTACATACTTTTTTTTTATCTTTATCTTCTGATGTGATATAAAAAATTAAAGTGAATAGGTATTTCTTTTCTATTCATGAAATATAAAAATCTTATTATGACATAAACGTAAAATTCAAAAATATATACAAATCTTTGTAGGGGAGAAACCATTACCAATACATGTCTATCGTTTGTCGTTATCGTAATCACTTCAAATCACGACTATTTGTTTTTCGTTTGAGATCTCTCCTCATGTACATTTGAGATGTCCAAAAGGAATGAGACATTGGAGGGTAAAACCGTGAATGAAAATGGTGCTCTATCAAAATGAAAGGGTGTTACTTCTCTGTCTTTGATGTTGCAACCACATCAGGAACATAAGGCAAATATTAATAAGTAAAAACTAAATTACGACTATTTTAAACCGAAGGGAACTACTCACAATTTCACTTTTGGAGATGAAAATTTTAACTGGAACACATTAAAAATCTTACTAAATTGTATTATAATGAATTTAGCTAAAATAGAAAACAGAAATCAAATCATAAGTAGCCAAACATAAATGATTTCTATAAATTGATAAAATCATAAATACTTTTTTCCAATGATACATATGAGTGCAATTTTCGTCTTCAAGCACCATACATGTCACAACCTATGTACGAGCCATGAGGGCATGCAAATGTTCCAACTTCTAGGCACCTAAAATATGGTCCTAAGTACCCTACCTTACATTGATCTTCATTGCCACTATACAGATCCACTCCTGCCAAAGGAGATGTCTTTTCATTCTTCATAGATACGGCTGTATTTAGTATTTTCGTATTTGCCGCCTTTTTCTTTGGGAGAAGGCTTTTCATGTAATTATAGACTTGCTCCTTGATTTTGGTGGCTTGCTTGATATTTGAAAGTCAATTTGCAGAGGAGAAACTTCTTGTCCTTAATAGATCAGACAGGCTTGGGATTTGCAGGTTATGTTTCAAGAATATTTCCAATTCTTATCGCTAAGTCATTTCTCTTCCTTAGAAATGTCTTCCTTAATCTCTACTTTCCCAAAATCTACCCCTGCAAGATACCATAACTCAGAGTCAATCTTGAAGTAACCTTGGCTCTAAAGTTTAAACTGCACACCGGGCATTGAATAGTACTTCAAAGTGAAAAGTTAATTTTTAATATATAAAAAGATATTATATAGGAACTTTAATATAGTAAATAAAATATTATTTTTACTGTTGAGTCATTCATAGAAATCCGAGAGAATGTACAAGATATAATAAGATAAAGGAGTAAGCATTGAATATAAGTTCTGCAAAAAATAAAGCATAAAATAAAAATTAGAATTAATATTAATATCATATGAAATTGAAAAGGGCTAGGCATGTTCAAGGCAATGAAACAGAAAAGGGAAAAAGAAAATGCCCAGAAAAAAAAAATGCATACGAGAAGACCAAAAGTTTGTCTATAATCTTAGTGAGTTGTCACACGAATGGAGAGAGGTGAACAATGAATAGTGAGGAGAGACAACAAAAGGGTAAATTAATTTTTAATGAAGAAGAAACGAACGATTTTAGTTCTTCTCTCTTCATCAAGAGGAATGATCATTCATAATTAAGCTGCTTACATAAGTAAATAAATAAATAAATAATAATTCAAAAAGGGAATAAAATAAATAATACAATACCTATCATTTGAAGGTGCCTTTATGCAAAATGAGCATCTTTAGAAAAATACATTTTCTATCATTTAAAAATGCTCATTTTTATACTAATATTTTAATTTTTATAAGTCATTATCAATCTTTATTAATCAAATATCTTTTCATGATTCTTATAACATCATATATAAAATTCTCTGACAAAAATAAAAAAAATCCATGAAGCTTAATTTGGTACATGTGCTTGAATAAAAAAAAATTAAACCCAACTAAATCAACGAATTTTAACCTTAATAAGAAATATAAATAATTAAAAACAGAAAAATGATAATGTAAGAATATAGGAATGTAAAAGAGGGATATCGTCTGCTTTTCTCTTAAATACAAAATATATAAAAAATCAAAAGGAAATAGAAATAAAAAAAGAAACGAATGAAAAACATCAATTAAATGTATTTTCTGGTTTACGGGATCAAATTCCCTAGTTTTTAATACTTTCCTTTTTCTTTTAATTTTCCATTGCTTTGCTTAATTTATTTGGCAATTGTTCTTTCAATTCCAAGTAAAGCAACCCTTAACTACTAACTCGATCATAGCTGTACTCACTTGAGTATTCCCCCAAGGTAAATAAACAAACTTAAATCTGTGGAGACACTTAATAAATTCTATTAGTTAATTTGACTTTATTTCCTAAAATCTTAGTTATAGTCCTTTTTTGTTTGTTTGAGATATAGTACTTAAGTTATTATTTATGATCAAATATGTAATTAAACTGGTCTTGATATGAGTGGATAGAAACAATTCTTAGATCTTAATAAATAATTCTACTGCATTGAGATCTTAATAAGAAAATTCTTTTCAAAAGGGTAGATCAATGAACTTCGAAAATGATTCTTTTTCCTCTTGTATATGTTTCATTGGAACTTAATCACAATTTTGTGAAAATAAAATTAGACCATATTTTTGTATATGTTTGATCTGCAGACTTCTTGAATTGATAGTTTTTCTTTTTGATACTTGAATTGATACTTTTAAAAAAGTCATCCAAAGAGAAATTATCAGAAACAATATTAATATCTGAAATGCGGAATAATAATGTCGTGATGGCACCTAGTCTCGAAGACTAGGTAAGCCTATCAATGCGGAATAATAATATATATCTGAAATAAATAAACTACAATTCAAACAATTTCAACTCCCAAAATCCGGTAGAAATAAGTCACACGTTTCTAAGAATTTATTCTTCATGTCTCTATATATCAGAGTCGAAAACAAATAAGGAAGACAACATAGTAAGATAGAAGGGGACTCTAGAGTCTACGGACGCTGGCAGATATACCTCGAAGTTTCCGTGTACAGGTAACTCACTGATGTCGGAGCTGGTAAGGAGTACCTCGATCTGCACAAAATGATGTGCAGAAGCATAGTATGAGTACACCACAGCAGTACCCAGTAAGTGCCAAGCCTAACATCGGTAGAGTAGTGACGAGGTCAGGTCAGGCCGTACTGGAAAATAATAATTTCATGGTAAAATGTTTAACAATATAATAAAATAAAATGACAATGGAATTGAATCAAGTAGCATGTCACCGTTTAATTACACAAAATAATGGCAAATAATATCTCGTGGAATCAAAACAGAATTTCTTTCAACTTTATGAAAATCACAACAAATAATCAAAGGCAACTATGGTCATAAATCAATATCAACAAGAGCACACACGAGGTACCGTCTCGTAGTCCCAAATCATAAATAAATTCACAATATCTCATTTCCTTATCTCACCGCGGGAGCCTTCACAATTTATTTTAAAGAAAATATTTTTCTTGTAATAGCATCCCGCGTTTTAGCCATCCTTATCACACTGCGTGACTTCTAGTAGTTCCCCCTACTAGCCACGCGTATTAAGCCACCCTTATCTCACCGCATGCATTTCAATACTCAGACCTTATACCACCGTATGCATATCGATATCACAATTTGCACCTCGAGTGCTCAAATAATTTAACTTGCCAATATAATTCAACAACAATATTTTTCCACAATAAAGAGCTCACGGTTCCATCACAATGAGTACAAAAATCTTGCGAAAATATTCAGGAATAAATAATTCCGGAAAATAATATTTCAAACTCTTTAATACGTTGCTTCAATATCAAATTTAAAAATGCCAAATACTTCATATTAATAATATTTAATTTAAAGAAAATCAACCTTCAAATAATGCACAGTATAAAAGAAACCAAGTTTCAACTAAATAGGTAAAACAATTAGCAGGAAAACGTCAAACAAATTTAAAGTATATATCTCAGATCAATGATGAAGAATATAACAAGATAAAATAATTTAATAAATGTGCAACAGTGATCTACACAATTTTAAAAACATAATCTTTCACATTTAGTCCGTGCACACACTTGTCACCTCGTGTACACAACTTGTCATACCTCCTTTTTTCCGAGGGGGATAGGGGAATAAGGGAGTTTTTCTAATTAAAGTGACATAAATCGAAATGAGATTATTTATTTATTCAGAGTCTCCACTTGGAATAACTTATGGTGTTCCAAGTCACCAGTTTATTTTAAAATCACAAATCGAGAAAATTAACTCTTATTTATTCCTGCGAACACAGAAGATCGAGTAAGGAATTCTGTTAACCCAGGAGAAGGGGTGAGGCACTCCCGAGTTCCATGGTTTTAGCACAGTCGCTCAACTATTAATGATTGACCTAATTATCTCATTCATTACATGCTTAAAACCTTTTATGTATTATTTTACCTTTTACCGCTTTTAATTATTTATGAAATTATTTTGAACAAGTCGCGATGTCGCGCACTCGTTGATTTTGTACATATTGCAAATCGCACCACGTGAAACGCACCCACGATTTTACAACATGTTTATTATTATTATTATTTGAAGTTATGGCCGGGTCACATGAAATGCACACCCGAATGGGATTTATATATCGTGACCATGCCACGAAAATCGTACTCATAGTCACGATAATTTATTATTTAATCGTGCCTAATTAAAGCAACTAACATTTTATAAATTGTTCTTGATATCTATTAATTTGTGAGAGATGGGCCAACTTACGATTTATGGAAGTGGGCCAATATGCTTGTAATGTTCTGTCAAACTTATCAATTTACGGCCCATTTGATTCGTAAACTCTTTCTCTTAAATGGTAACCTTGCCCTTAGAGCTCATATATCCACATGTCAAGTATTTTACAAACTAAATTACTGACGAAGCAAATAAAACAACAACAGCTTTGTGAAATTGACCCGAAAAACAAACGAAGTTGAAGAAATAATCGAAGCATTTGGTTAAGCAGAAAACTAGGCTACATCTAACATTAATATAATAGACAAAATGAACCAAGAAAATCATGCAAATAAACATGCTGAAAAATAGTGAACAAACAAAACCATCAAAATATTTATTTTTATTCTTTCACTACTAATATTTATTTGAAACAATAGAAATACCACAAAACTAAAACAAAGATAAAGGAATACTAGTGAGTTAGAGAAGTCAGCCACAATAAAACAACACAGCAATGGCTCTCGAACAATGCAAATAAACACACTCAAAACATCACTAATAACTTAACATAAAGAAATACAGGAGAATGAAACGTTCAGCGTAAATCTTTCTCTTTTATATAGCAAAAGTCTCCAGCATAACAAGTCGAACAACCACGAGCTACTAACCCTGCGAAAATCCGATGATGGAAACTAAAATTGACTCAAAGCCGGAACCTCGAACGGACCCGTCGGACATTAACCTCTCGCTACCCTTTAATGTTGTTGTTTTATGTCAAAAGAAGGGCTGTTTTGAGGCATGTTTGGACTGATTTTCACCCTGTTTCCGTGGAGTTTTCGGATAGAATGTTGGTGGCATTTTGGAGCCGATTTTTCTGGGTTTTAGTGGTGGAAACAGGGGCAGTTCGGGTGAGATTTTGGAGTGGTTTTGTGAAGCCCTAATGGTTGCTTTTTATGGTGGAGGGAGGCTGAGTTTTTGGAGCTTTTACATGGTGAGAATGGAGGTTTTTCACTGGATTTTCTGGAGGAAGAAAGAGGAAGAAAATGGTTGCTCATTTTCTATCATTTTTCAGATCTATTTTCTCTCCTCTCGTGCTCTCTTTTTGTGTAGGTTGAGGCTGGCTTCAGAGTGTAGGGATTTAGGTTTTATTTTTATTATAAAAGGGTTGTGTGTTAGAGAATAGGTAAATGGGCTGAAGGGAGGAGTGGGCTGCCAGAAGTTGGGCTCAAGTTTGGGCCAAATTTGCCTTTAAAGTGGCCCTTTAATTCTATAAAGCTAAAATATTAATTTCTTTTCCTAAAATATCATACTATAAAAATGTAAAATAAATCCTAATTAATTAAAACAACTATGTTATGACATGAAACTACTTTTTTTTTGTATTTTCAAGGATTATACTAAAATAAAAAATGGGTTAAAAATAATATCTTTCTAAAAATACCTAACACCTGAATTAAATAGAAAAATGAAACTATTTTTGTATTTTTCAATTTTTGTGCTTTAAAATAGAATTAAAATTAATAATAAAGTGAAAATCCTATAGAAATAAACTCAAATAAATATTCTAAAAATACTAGGACTATTAAAGGTAATTCTAATGTACGGGTCAAAAATTACGTGCTTACACAACTTGCAACACAATACATTTTATCACTTCAATATCAATCCTAGAAAAACTTTCTCCAACACAAGGTTAGACAAGTCACTTACCTCGCGTTACTCCAATTTAACCAAGTAGTACGCCTTTTCTTCGATTTTTCGATTTTGATCGACTCGTATCTAGTCATAATTAATTTGATACAGTCAACAAAAATTATAGAAATCAATTTCATAAGAAAATACTACATTTTTCAATAAAATTCGAAATTAACTCAAAAATGGCCCGTAGGGCCCACGTCTCGGAATCCAGCAAAAGTTACGAAATATGAACGCCATTTCAACCACGAGTCTAACCATACTAAAATGACCAAATTCCGACAAGAATTCGACCCTCAAATCCTCAAATCTATCCAAGAGGGTTTCCAAAATTTTCCAACTTAAATCACCAATTAACTGATAAAAACAGTGATGGATTTGGGTAATCTAATCAAAATTGAGTTAAGAACACTTACCCCGATATTTTCTCTAAACAAATCCCAAAACTCGCCTCAATCCGAGCTCCAAATCGTTAAAAATTAAAAATGGGACGATTTCAGAACTTAAACATTCCACCCAGGCTTTTACTCATCGCGATCGCGTACATCCACACGCGATCGCGAAGCACAAATTACCACTGACCAAATTAACTCTACGCGATCGCGTATATCCTCACGTGATCGCAAAAACACAGAGTTCCCAGCTCTACGCGATCGCAGTTCTCTTCACGCGATCGCATAGAGCAAACGCGTGACCTCCACTCTTGCTCCGTTACTCTACGCGAACACGACCGTCTTCACGCGTTCGCGAGTCACAAGGTCTCAAAGCTACGCGATCGCATCCCGCTTCACGCGATCACGAACCTTACGTGATCGCAAACAATGCGACGCGATCGCGATGCACAGACTAGCCCAATCTATGTAATCGCGAAGAAGATTTAAAATACCAGAAATCAGCAGCTACCAGCAGTGCCAAAATGAAGGAAAATACTCCGAATACCAACCGAAACATGCCTGAGCCCCTCGGGACCTCAACCAATTATACCAACAAGTCCTAAAACATCATATGGACTTTATCGAATCTTCAAATCACACCCAACAACACTAAAAACACGAATCACACATAGATTCAAGCCTAATGAACTTTGAAACTTTTAATTTCTACAAACGACGCCGGAACCAATCAAATCAAGTCCGATTGACCTCAAATTTTGCACGCAAGTCATAAATGACATAACGGGGCTATAAAAATTTCGGAACTGGATTCCGACTCCGATATCAAAAAGTCAACTCCCCGGTCAAACTTCCAAACTTAAACTCCTGTTTTAGCCATTTCAAGCATAATTTCACTACGAACTTCCAAATAAAATTTCGATCACGCTCCTAAGTCCAAAATCACCATACGGAACTGTTGGAATTATCAAAATTCTATTCCTGGGTTTTTTGCACATAATTCGATATCCGGTCACTATTTGAACTTAAACTTTTAATTTTTCATCAAAATTCCATATCTCGGACTAGGGACCTCGGAATTTGATTCCGGGCATACGTACAAATTCCCAAATCATGATACGGACCTACCGGAAATGTCAAAACACTAACTCGTTTACTCAAAATGTTGACCAAAGTCAACTCCGTTGAGTTTTAAAGCTTTAATTCACATTTTAATCCATTTTCACCTAAAAACTTTACGAAAACTTTTACGGACTGCGCACGCAAGTTGAGGAATGATAAATAGTGCTTTTCGAGGTTTTAGAATACATAATTAATTATTAAATTTAAAGATGACATTTTGAGTCATCATATTCTCCACCTCTAAAATAAACATTCGTCCTTGAACGAGGTTAGAAAAAGTACATGAGCTGGTGAATAAGTGTGGATAACAGCTGCGCACATCATGCTCGGTCTCCCAAGTCGTCTCCTCGACCGGATGACCCCTTCACTGAACCTTTACGGAAGCAATGTTCTTTGACCTCAACTTTCGAACCTGCCTATCTAAAATAGCCACCGGTTCCTCAACATAAGATAGATCGTTGTCCAACTGAACCGAACTGAAGTCTAATACATGAGACGGATCACCGTGATATTTTCGAAGCATAGAAACATGGAATATCGGATGAACTGTAGAGAGACTAGGTGGTAGCGCAAGTCTGTAAGCCACCTCTCCAATCAAGAATCTCAAAAGGCCCAATATACCTAGGGCTCAACTTGCCCTTCTTCCCGAATCTCATCACACCCTTCATAGGCGAAACCCGGAGAAATATCCGCTCACCAACCATGAATGCAACATCACGAACCTTCCGATCCGCATAACTCTTCTGTCTAGATTGGGCTGTACGAAGCCGATCCTGAATCAACTTAACCTTTTCCAAGGCATCCTGAACCAAGTCTGTACCCAACAGTCTAGCCTCCCCCGGTTCGAACCAACCCACTGGAGACCGGCACCGCCTACTATACAAAGCCTTATACGGAGCCATCTGAATACTTGACTGGTAACTGTTATTGTAAGCAAACTCCGCAAGTGGTAAGAACTGATCCCAAGCACCCCCAAAATCTAACACATACGCACGAAGAATATCCTTCAGTATTTGAATAGTGCGTTTGGATTGTCCGTCCGTCTGAGGGTGAAATGCTGTACTCAACTCCATACGAGTATCCAACTTTCGCGGTACAGCCCTCCAAAACTGTGAGGTAAACTGTTTAACTCAGTCAGAGATGATAGATACCAGTACACCGTGAAGTCTGACAATCTCGCGAATATATACCTGAGCCAGCTGCTCTAAAGAGTAAGTAGTAATCACAGGAATGAAATGAGCTGACTTGGTCAATTTATCCACAATCAACCAAACTGCATCGAACTTCCTCTGTGTCCGTGGGAGCCCAACAACGAAATCCATAGTGATCCGCTCCCATTTCCATTCTTGAATCTCTAACTTCTGAAGCAATCCACCCGGTCGTTAATGCTCATATTTTACCTGTTGACAATTTAGACACCGAGCTACATACCCCACTATGTCTTTCTTGATCCTCCTCCACAAATAGTGATGTATCAAGTCCTGATACATCTTTACTGCACCCGGATGAATGGAGTACCGCGAACTGTGAGCCTCCTGGAGAATCAACTCACACAAACCATCTACATTAGGCGCACATAGCCTGCCCTACATCCGTAATACATCCTCATCTCCAATAGTGACTTCCTTGGCATCACTGTGCTGAGCTGTATCCTTAAGGACAAGCAAATAAGGGTCATCATACTGACGCTCCCTGATACGATCATAAAGAGAAGACTGAGAAACCACACAAGCCAAAACTCGACTCAGCTCGAAAACATCCAATCTGACAAACTGGTTGGCCAAGGCCTGAACATCCAAGGCTAAAGGCCTCTCTGCTACTGGTAAATATGCTAAGATGCCCAAACTCTTCGCCTTACGACTCAAGGCATCGGCCACTACATTGGCCTTCCCAGGATGATAGAGAATGGTGATATCATAATCCTTAAGCAACTCCAACCACCTTCGCTGCCGCAAATTAAGATCCTTCTGTTTAAACATATGCTGTAGACTTCGGTGATCGGTGTAGACCTCGCAATGGACATCGTACAAATAATGCCGCCAAATCTTCAAGGCATGAACAATAGCTACTAACTCAAGGTCGTGTACAAGATAATTCTTCTCATGCACCTTTAACTGTCTGGATGCGTAGGCAATCACCCTACCGTCTTGCATCAACATTGCGCCGAGACCAATACGCGATGCATCACAATACACAGTATAAGCCCCTGAATCTGTAGGTAATACCAATACTGAGGATGTAGTTAAAGCTGTCTTGAGCTTTTAGAAGCTCTCCTCACATTCTTCCGTCCACCTGAACGGAGCACCCTTCTGGGTCAATTTGGTCATAGATGCAGCAATAGAAGAGAAACCCTTTACAAATCGGCGATAATACCCTGCCAAACCAAGGAAACTCCGGATTTCCGTAACTGAGGACGGTCTGGACCAACTCTACACTGCTTCAATCTTCTTCGGATCTACCATGATCCCCTCACACGAAACTATATGACCCAAAAATCCCACTGAATCAAGCCAAAATTCACACTTTGCAAATTTTGCATATAGCTTCTTTTCTCTCAAAATCTGAAGCACAATCCTCAAGTGTTGTTCATGATCTTCCCGACTCCGGGAATGCACTAGAATGTCGTCAATAAATACAGTGACGAAAGAATCAAGATATGGCTGAAATACACTATTCATTAAGTGCATAAATGTTGCTGGGGCATTGGTTAGCCCAAAAGACATCACAAGGAACTCGTAATGACCGTACCGAGTCTTGAAAGCAGTCTTCAGGATATCCGGCTCCCGAATCTTCAACTGATGATAGCCTGAACGCAAGTGGATCTTAGAAAATACTCTGGCACCCTGAAGCTGATCAAATAGGTCATCAATATGTGGCAATGGATACTTGTTCTTCACTGTAACCCTGTTCAGCTAGCGGTAATCAATACACATCCGCATAGAACCATCATTCTTCTTTACAAATAAGACAGGAGCACCCCAAGGCGATACACTGGGCCGAATGAAGCCCTTATCAAAAAATTCCTGTAACTGTTCTTTTAATTCTTTCAACTCTGCTGGGGCCATACGATATGGTGGAATAGAAATGGGCTGAGTGCCCGGTAACAAATCAATGCCAAAGTCAATATCCTTGTCGGGTGGCATACCCGGAAGGTCCGCTGGGAATACATCAGGAAAATCCTTTACTACAGCAACTAGCTCCACAGTAGGAGTATCAATACTAACATATCTCACATAGGCCAAATACACATCACACCCTTTCTCAACCATTCGTTGAGCTAGGAACATGATCCGAGGTACCTCTCCACTCTAGCCGCGGTAGACCTGGCATAGCCAATATCACCGTCTTGGCGTAACAATCAAGAATAGCGTGATAGGGCGACAACCAGTTCATGTCCAAAATAATATCGTAATTCACCATACTGAGCAATAATAAATCAGCTCTGGTCTCAAAACCGCTGATAACAATTAAACATGACCGATACACACGGTCCACATAAATAGATTCACCCACGGGTATAGATACATAAACAAAAGAACTCAAGGAATCACGTGATACGCCCAAATACGGGCAAAATAAGATAACACATAAGAATAAGTGGAGCCTGGATAAAATAAGACTGATGCATCTCTATGACAGATCGGAGTAATACATGTGATAACAGAATCAGATGCAACGACATTTGTCCTAGCAGGAAGGGCATAATATCTGGCCTGGCCTCCCCCTCTAGGGCGACCTCTACCTGTCCAACCTCCACCTCTAGCTTACTGTGCAGGTGGAGTGGCAACTGGTGAGTTATCATGGCCTAAGAAGCCTGAGGGCCCTGTGGAATAGGTGGGGCTTGAGAAATTTGTAGAGGTGCACCCCTCCTAAATCTGGGGCAATCTCTCATAATATGATGAGTGTCACCACACTCAAAACAAGCCCTCGGAGGACGTGGCTGCTGGGACTGGCTCGGGCCTGATCGACTAGACTGCCCGCTGAAAGCACCCCGTACAGGAGGTGCAGAAGACACTGGCGGTGCATAATATGGAACCTGAGGTCTGGGAGTAGCTGGAATACCACTAGAAGCTGGAAGTGCTGAATGAATAGGACAACTCACATAACATATACCGTGACGGGCTGCAACTGGAGCACGAGAATTATTATATGTGCCAGAATCTCGAGGTCTCTTAGTTTCCTTCTCTTCCCTCTCCCGAGTCCGCATACCTTCCAATCTCCTAGCAATTGACACCACCTATTGGTATGTGATATCCATCTCTAGCTCTCGGGCATACTGTATCTGATATTAGGGTGGAGACCCTCAATAAATCTACGAACCCGCTCTCGAACAGTAGCAACCAAGGCTAGTGCATGCCTCGCCAAATCACTGAATCGGACCGCATACTCTGACACGGTCATAGAACCCTGGCGCAACTGCTCAAACTCTGCACGCCATGTATCCCTAAGACTCTGAGGAACATACTCCCTTAAGAACATATCTGAAAATTGAGTCCAAGTGAGTGAAGATGCCTCAGCGGGACTATCCAACTCATATGCCCGCCACCACTGGTAGACTGCTCCTCTAAACTGAAATACCGTGAAAGAAACCCCACCGGAATCCACAATACCCATAGTACGAAGGATACGGTGACATTCCTACAGAAAACCCTGAGCATCCTCTGAAGTTAAACCGCTGAAAGTGGGAGGGTGGTACTTCTTGTACCTCTTGAGCCTGAGCTGCTTCCCTTCTAAAACTGCTGTCCTAATCTCAGCTGAACTGGGACAACTGGCTGCACTGGTATAACCTCTGGGGCATGGTCAACTTGGGCTCGTGGCTCTGTGGTACGGGCGGCGGGGGTCTGTGCTCCTCCCCCGGCCTGAGATGTAACAGGAGCAAGTGGAATTAACCCTGCCTGAGCTAGAGTGCCAAACATGCTCAAAATCTGGGCAAGGGTCTCCTAAAGTGCAGGAGTAGTAACAGGCGTCTCAGGTGCCTTCTCTCCAACTGGAGCTACTGGTGGCTCTAGTGTAGCAGCTCGTGCAGGTGCTCTGGCTGTACCGCGTGGTCTTCCTCGGCCTCTGGCTCAGCCTCTGCCCCGACCCCGGCCTCTTACGGCTCCAACAGGGGGCGCGGGTGTCTGATCATCGGATCCAGTTGTGCGTGTCCTCACCATCTGTGTGAAAATAGAAAGACAATTGTTTAGAACTTTGAAATCAACAAAGGCGCACGATAAGGAATCAAAGAAGTGAATATTTCCTAACAGTTCTATAGCCTCTCTAAGATAAGTACAGACGTCTCCGTACCGATCCACAAGACTCTACTAAACCTGCTTGTGACTCATAACACCTATGTCTAGAGCTCTGATACCAACTTGTCACGATACCAAATTCTCTCCGAAGGATGTCGTGATGGCACCTAGTCTCTAAGACTAGGTAAGCCTATCAATGCAGAATAATAATAAATATCTGAAATAAATAAACTATAATTCAAACAATTTCAACTCCCAAAACCCGGTAGAAAAAAGTCACAAGATTCTAAGAATTTAGAAGGGGACTCCAGAGTCTGCGGACGCTGGCAGATATACCTCAAAGTCCCGTGTACAGGTAACTCACTGATGTCAGGGATGGTAAGGAGTAATTGGATCTTCACAAAATGATGTGCAGAAGCGTAGTATGAGTACACCACATCCGTATCCAGTAAGTGTCAAGCCTAACCTCGGTAGAGTAGTGACGAGGTCACGTCAGGCCCTACTAATAAAATAATAATTTTATGACAAAATATTTAACAATATAATAAAATAAAATGATAATGGAATTGAATAAAGTAGCATGTCACCATTTAATTACACAAAATAATTGAAAATAATATCTCGTGGAATCAAAATAAAATTCCTTTCAACTTTATGAAAATCACAACAAATAATCAAAGATAACTATGACCATAAATCAATATCAACAAGGGCACTCACGAGGTACCGCCTCGTAGTCCCAAATCATAAATAAATTCACTATATCTCATTTTCTTATCTCACCGCGGGAGCCTTCACAATTTATTTTAAACAAAATATTTTTTCCGAAATAGCATCCCGCGTTTTAGCCATCCTTATCACACCGCATGACTTCTAGTAGTTTCCCCTACTAGCCACGCGTATCAAGCCACCCTTATCTCACCGCATGTGTTTTAATACCCAGACCTTATACCACCGCATGCGTATCCATATCACAAATTGCACCTCAAGTGCTCACATAATTTAACTTGCCAATATAATTCAACAACAATATTATTTCACAATAAAGAGCTCACGGCTCCATCATAATGAGTACAAAAATCTTACTAAAATATTCAGAAATAAATAATTCGGGAAAATAATNATTCAGGAAAATAATATTTCAAACTCTTTAATACGTTGCTTCAATATCAAATTTAAAAATGTCAAATACTTTATTATATAATATTTAATTTAAAGAAAATCAACCTTCAAATAATGTACAGTATAAAAGAAACCAAGTTTCAACTAAACAGGTAAAACAATTAGCAGGAAAAGGTCAAACAAATTTAAAGTATATATCTCAGATCAATGATGAAGAATATAACAAGATAAAATAATTTAATAAATGCGCAACAGTGATCTACACAATTTTAAAAACATGATCTTTCACATTTAGCCCGTGCACACACTCGTCACCTCGTATACACGACTTTCAATACATTATAAT
>AWOL01S0002477.1:202875-242979 GCA_000715115.1 Nicotiana otophora | reverse complement strand
ATATTAATAATATTTAATTTAAAAAAAATCAACCTTCAAATAATGCAGAGAATAAAAGAAACCAAGTTTCAACTAAACAGGTAAAACAATTAGCAGGAAAAGGTCAAACAAATTTAAAGTATATATCTCAGATCAATGATGAAGAATATAACAAGATAAAATAATTTAATAAATGCGCAACAGTGATCTACACAATTTTAAAAACATGATCTTTCACATTTAGCCCGTGCACACACTCGTCACCTCGTATACACGACTTTCAATACATTATAATTTATCACTTCAATACCAATCCTAGGGTAAATTTTCCTCACACAAGGTTAGACAAGTCACTTACCTCGACTTGCTCCAATTTAACCAAGTAGTACACTTTTTCCTCGATTTTTCGATTCCGATCGACTCGTATCTAGTCGTAATTAATTCGATAATGTCAACAAAAATTATAGGAATTAATTTCATAAGAAAATACTATATTTTTCAATAAAATTTGAAATTAATTCAAAAATGGCCCGTGGGGCTCACGTCTCGGAATCCGGCGAAAGTTACGAAATATGAACGCCCATTCAACCACGAGTCTAACCATACCAAAATGACCAAATTCCGATAACAATTCGACCCTCAAATCCTCAAATCTATCCAAGAGGGTTTTCAGAATTTTCCAACTTAAATCACCAATTAACTGATAAAACCAGTGATGGATTTGGGTAATCTAACCAAAATTGAGTTAAGAACACTTACCCCGATATTTTCTCTGAAAACATCCCAAAACTCGCCTCAATCCGAGCTCAAAATCATTAAAAATTGAAAATGCCATTTTCATAACTTAAACATTCTGCCCAGGCTTTTACTCATCGCGATCGCGAACATCCATACGCGATCGCGAAGCACAATTTACCACTGTCCAAATTAACTCTACGCGATCGCGTATATCCTCACGCGATCGCAAAGCACAGAGTTCCCAGCTCTACGCGATCGCAGTCCTCTTCACGCGATCGCATCGAGCAAACGCGTGACCTCCACTCCTGCTCCGTTACTCTACGCGAACACAACCGTCTTCACGCGTTCGCGAGTCATAAGGTCTCAAAGCTACACGATCGCATCCCGCTTCACTCGATCGCGAAGCATAAAACTTTAGCAACCCTCAATTAACCTTACGCGATCGCAAATAATGCCACGCGATCGCGATGCACAGACTAGCCCAACCTACGCGATCGCGTCCCAATCTTCGCGATCGCTAAGAAGGTTTAAAATACTAGAAATCAGCAGCTACCAGCAGTGCCAAAATGAAGGAAAATACTCTGAATACCATCTGAAACACGCCCGAGCCCCTCGGGACCTCAACCATACCAACAAGTCCTAAAATATCATATAGACTTAATTGAATCTTCAAATCACATCCAACAACACTAAAAACACGAATTACACATAGATTCAAGCCTAATGAACTTTGAAACTTTTAATTTTTACAAACTACGTCGTAACCTATCAAATCAAGTTCGATTGACCTCAAATTTTGCACGTAAGTCATAAATGATATAACGAGCTATAAAAATTTTCGAAACTAAATTCCGACTCCGATATCAAAAACTCAACTCCCCGGTCATACTTCCAAACTTAAACTCCTGTTTTAGCCATTTCAAGCCTAATTTCACTACGGACTTCCAAATAAAATTCTGATCACGCTCCTAAGTCCAAAATTACCATACAGAGCTATTGGAATCATCAAAATTCTATTCCGGGGTTGTTTGCATATAATTCAACATCCGGTCACTATTTGAACTTAAACTTTTAATTTTTTATCAAAATTTCATATCTCAGGCTAGGGACCTCCGAAGTTGATTCCGGGCATACGCCCAAGTCCCAAATCACGATACGGACCTACTGGAACTGTCAAAATACTGATTCGAGTCCGTTTGCTCAAAATATTGATCAAAGTCAACTCAGTTGAGTTTTAAAGCTCTGATTCACATTTTAATCCATTTTTCACCTAAAAACTTTCCGAAAAATTTTACGGATTGCGCAAGCAAGTCGAGAAATGATAAATAGTAATTTTTGAAGTCTTAGAATACAGAATTAATTATTAAATTTAAAGATGACATTTTGGGTCAACGCACTTGTGTTGGTGCTGTATTGGATTGGGTTCCTATCTCTCGTTATTTATCATCATTTTGTTTTAACTGTTAAATTTATCTATTTAAATATCTCACGTCGACTTGCCTAGCAAGTGGATGTTAGGCTTATTACGACCTAGAGGTTGGGATTTCGGATCGTGACAGTCTTTCGAATGTGCCGTGTTTGTGTCACTTGTAACGAAAATGATGCCTTTTGAAAATTTTGCATTATCCTTGAGTGTACTTTTTGGCTTATACAATTACCTTACAAGATTTTTATGTGAATTGTGCCGTGTGAAAATAATATTTTTTTCATTGATTTACATACAATAACATTATTGGCTATTTACTGACAATTACAAATGAGGTATCATCTTGATTATCGAGGAGTTGGGCAATGGAAATTCAGAAGGCCTTATTCATATATTGTTGTATATGCTATGTATTTTCTACCGAGTTTAGAGTCCTAGCATTATTGTCGAGGCCAAGGAAAATATTATGTTGCCAGATGAACTCTTCAGGTATCCTCTTTGTTATTTTTGTTCATTTGTCTTCTGTTTACTCAGGCGCCTTTTCTATTATAGCTTGGTGTTTGAAATATATAAATTCTGATTGTGTTTGTATACATATGTATTGTGTCATAATTAATTATTCAGTTGTCAATCCATTTAAATTATAGTATTTAGAGGTATCGTAATTTTAGTGCATAAATATGTATTTTGTTTTGTCATTGAGGTGTTATAACTTTAGTCTCATTCTATGTTTTCTTGTATTTATTTCTTTTATTATTCTCTTCTGAGACTAAGAGATTCAAATTTTGGTATGTACTTGGCTGAGTAAAGTGAAATATTTAATTAGTGAGTACAAGTTAGATTTTATTATAATTTTATTTTCATTTCTACTTCTGATGTAGTATTTATAAATTTGAATGAACAATCCTACTTTTGAACGTTTGGGGCGAAGACAAATGTATAGTCATTATGCTATGTTTGAAGGTTTTGTTGAAATATATATTTCTTCATGTTTTTCCTAATTTTGTTAAGCCTATTTACATGCGTTTATTAAATATAGAGCAGGATTTCATCAACATATTCGAACCATTAGAGGTTATATTATCTTAATTAGATTCAAACACTTCTTGCTAAATGAAAAATACACCACTCCACTGTTATGAATTTTATTTAATGAATAAAATATAAAGGGTAAAATCGACATATTTTATTAGTTGCAGCATTTCCTATTTTATAATTGTTTTTTAAAATTTGTCGATATTTTATAATTATGATATATATATATACCCACACTCACATATATGTGAAAAATTTCCTTGAAGAATATTTATATTTCTTTTTCAATTTTAAAAAAATATTTGATAATTAAAGATGTAGTTCATTCATGCTATTATTATTGTTATAATGATTTTTTATATTTGTGTTTTGATCATACATTAATATATATATATCTATATATATATATATATATATATATAGTGTGTGTGTGTGTGTGGATGCTGTTCTTTTATCAAAGAATCATTTCTAAATGTGGAAGATCCAAAAAGTAACTTGCTTTGAAATTTAAGTTATACTATCCTTCTTATAAATGTTATAATGCCTTTGTTATTAACATTTGTAAAATATTTTCGTTGATTATCTCATGCTTTGAAAGTTTACTTTATGTTTCCTTATTAATGACTTGAATAGTTGGAAATATTTCACTTTTTCCTTTTCCGCCTGTTTGTTAATTAATATATTGGTAAACAGCTTATCTCGGTAATTAATATATTGGAAAAACAGCTTTCCTTTTCACTACCTAAACTTCAACCCATTTGTTATTTCGGTAATTATAGCTTACAGTTTATCTATTTAAATATCTCTACCTGACGAGATGATACTCCGAATAGATTCAATATATACCACGAGTTTCACGTCATTTTATTGAAGTAAAGAAAAAAGAATTTGAAAGATGTCAAGTCTAACCATTATGGCGCGTCCCTCCAACTCCAAGTTAGGTGGAGGTGACGGAGTGGGGAAGACAGAAGACCATAGTTGACTACTCATAATTAACTAAAACCCACGTTTGTCCCATCCTTGTTAATTTGAATCCATATTTTTCTTTTCAAATGCAAAGCTCTATGCCAACCAGTAGCATAGTCCATGGTGGGCGTACTCGTTTTCCTAGAAACTCAACACAGCAATTTAATAACAAAATTACTCACAAACAATGCTTGTGTGTCCCTTTTTTTATTGTTATATTCTTCCCTTGTGAATCATAAGAAAATTACTAGTACTACAATTAATTTAATCATGGGAAAGCCTTCTTAAACTGGGGCCACTCCATGTCGTGAAACAAATCGTGGAGATGTACTAACATTTCTCAATTATAAATAGATCTCATCACTACAAGAGGTCAAATAATCCAAACCTTTGCAGAAGAAGACCATTCAGCCTGAGCAGCAGAATACTCCAACTTAGTATCCAAATCTATTTGAAAAAAATATGGAAGATAAAGGATTAAGCACCAATATGAGGAGAATCCTCCTAGTGATTAACTGTCTAATACTCGCTGTTGGGATTTGTGGTGGCCCTCTAATGATGCGTCTATATTATGTCGAGGGAGGTTCAAGAGTATGGCTTAGCAGTTGGTTACAAACTGCTGGATGGCCACTCACCCTTATACCTCTTGCCATCCTATACTTCTATCGTCGAAAAGTAGAAGGCTCTAATGTCAAGTTTTACTTGATAACACCCCGAATTTTCATTGCATCATTCGTCATTGGCGTTGTCACTGGTCTTGATGATTTTCTCTATTCGTGGGGCGGGTCAAAACTTCCTGTGTCAACTTCTTCACTTCTTCTTGCTGCTCAACTTGCCTTCACGTCAGTAGGTGCTTTCTTCATAGTAAAGCTGAAGTTCACACCCTACTCTATCAATGCAGTGATTCTGTTGACAGTTGGTGCTGTTTTATTGGGTGTTCGATCTAATGGTGATCGACCAGAAGGTGTGACAAGTAAAGCCTATATTCTTGGTTTTATGATGACACTTCTGGCAGCAGCTTTGTATGGAGTCATTTTGCCTTGTATTGAGTTGATTTATTTGAAGGCAAAACAAGTTATTACTGCTACGCTAGTATTGGAGATTCAGATGGTCATGTGTTTTGCCGCTACTGCTTTTTGCACCGTAGGAATGATCGCCAATAACGACTTTCAGGTACTTTTTCCTTTCCCTGTGACACATTTCTACTTATGCATCTTACTCATTTCATCGCATACGTGACACTATTGTTTTGTCGGTTTAACGTTTGTGCGTCGTCAAGTAAATTTGTTATAGTTATGTCATTTACAAGATAACTGCAAGTAAGTTTTATAATACATTAATTGATAACGAGGTAAAAAAATTGCAGTGTAAGAGTAAGTAATTTAAATATTTATATATTAGTCTGTCCAAAAGTAAAATGATACATTTCTATATTTGAAATTATTTAATATTAAACTTCTTGTTTAACTTTAATAAGAAGCTTTTTATTATTCAACGTAATTAAATTATATGCTTGGTTATCATTTTTTACTTTTTTCAGTTTGAAAATTAAAATTTAGTTGTTATATAGGTATATATCATAAATATTAGAAAAGAAAAAAATATCATGATGCTAAAAAGGTAAAAGATGAAAAACAACAAAAAAATGTTGATAATATAAAGGATAAAATAGGTATTGTAAAAAAGTTAACTGAAAAATGGGGGAGAATGACAATTGCTCAAAGTAGAAGGGGGAGTTTGATTTTTAAGGCAAAGTTTGGGGGTGTAGATGATTTTCGCCCTGACACGTTATATTATATTTGGATATGTACAAAATATATGAAAACTGGAGCAGTACTAGATTCGATCAGATTTACCTAAATATGATGTATCATAAATACTTCCAAGGTTTCAATTTTGTTTTAGCTATAGACATTCTCTTTAAGGAGCAACTGAGCAAGGATTAACATATTGATCAAACTTTGCAGGCAATGTCAAGGGAGGCAAAACAATTTAACCTCGGAGAAGCAAGATATTATACAGTGATAGTATGGACTTCTATTATTTGGCAATGCTTCTTTGTGGGTGTTATTGGAGTCATTTACTGCTCTTCTTCTTTGATGTCTGGGGTTATGATCGCGGTTTTACTTCCGGTTACTGAAGTATTAGCTGTAGTTTTTTTTAGGGAAAATTTTTCAGGTGAAAAAGGCCTTGCTCTTTTCCTTTCTCTTTGGGGTTTCGTGTCATATTTCTACGGAGAGTTCAGACAAACAAAGAAGCAGAAGAACAAAAGTCCACAAATTGAGATGAAAACAACGCATACTGAGTCTGTTTGAATTATTGAGTCTTTTTCATATATTGTTCATGGCTATATGGATAAAGAAATATTTATGTTTTTGTAGAAAATGGTGTACGTCGTTTTTATTTCACTGCTACTTATGGTTGTGAAAGGGTCTCTTTCTTTGAAATTTCTAATGTTTCTGTTAAATCTCTAATACAACACATGAAGATATGCAGTCTCCAATAAATACTCATTTTTCATGACTAATTAAACATTACGACTATAATACCACTGTTAAATACTAATTAAAGAATAAGAGTTTTGATGAATACATTGATTAACTTTATATTTTCAAAGGTACTGAACCATTAGTTATCAACTTTCATTTAGGAGTTGTGAAAAGGAAATACCTATGAGTTGTAAATCATGAGCATAAAATCACTTAAACATTTCTTTTTTCCTCGACATATATATAGCAAAACTTCTTAACCTTCCAAATCAAATCAATATTTTTTCGTTTTAAAAAAGGCACCTCTATTTTGTTTTTAAAGTTTGACCAAATATATTACCAATAGGCAAGACAATTAACTAGATCATGACACCCTAAACAAAAAAGGATTTATTTTTAATTTAGACCTAATTCATAAAAGGAAAAAAAAAGGTCCCAAACTTCACATTAATGTTCCTTTTCGTTCCTTCCTATAGCCAGTCAGTAGGTGGTTTGTTATAAAACTGAATTAGTATATTTGTTTTAATGAGTGGAATGCGTATCTATTCAGTAATATTGAAAGGAGAAATTTAGTCATGTAAAGAGAGTGCTTTTTCCATATCTCTTCCATCTTAGTTGGCCTCATTAATATGTGTTTGTACAAATTTCTTATTATCGGGTCATTAGTTCTGGTGTTTTCCATTAGAAAAGCCTTTAATTGATGGAAATTTTGGGATATGAGTGATCAGTTTCTCTTACACAATATTTAAAGACGATGTATGTAACACTCCGTAAATTCAGACTAAGTATGGACGTGTTAAATGAGTATTAATATGATATCTTAGACATATGAAGTCCTATCGGGATGATTATGGGCGGAAATAGTTATTTTGGAATCAAGACGGAGAGTGAGGTACATTTCGATAAAATCAACTAAATTTATGGAGAGTCTATCTTCTAGCGGAATTTCGTGATACTACGTTGCGCATTTGGGTAAAAACATAAAACATTAAGGTTGTATCCCTTTGAAGTACCTTTCCAATGATATATTATGGAGCCCGAACGGATCTCTGTGCAAAACGTTATACGCATTTTACTGGACAATCTGCAGTCAGCGCACTCATGTGCGCGCCTAGCTATTCCCATGCGCGGCCGCGCACTTGTGGAAGTGCCACTGTCTTTGGTGCGCATTCAGGTGCACGGTTGGGCCTTCAGCTACATGAGAGAGCACCCCGAAAGTCATTTTTAAAAGCCCTACCTCGTCCCCCACACTCCTAAACATGAAAACTTGCTCTAGAAAGGAAGCTCTCAAGAACCCAACTTTCTCCAAGGTCCCTCCATCCCAAGGTAAGTTCTAATGATGATTCTAAGTTAATTTTAAGACTCCAATACCTTATTAACATGGGTAAACCGTTCAAATCATTAGATATTCGATCGAGACATCATTGTTGAGAAAAGAAACCCTAGAACTCGAATTCAAGAGCATTGAACGTCAAAAGGTAATATCTTCACCCTCTAATTGATTATAGCATCGGATTAATGATTATAGACTCTAAGTTCATGAGATATGAGTTGATAAGTTTCATAGAAAATCATGAACGGACATAGGTTTGGGTTGTTGATTGTTGATTATTGGTTAAGGGTGTTGTTATTCTTATGGGCGATGAGGAATGATATTAATTATAAGAAATTTAAGATTTTAGAATTTATCTAGGAATAAGAGAATGGGGTTGTTAGGTGTAGAGACACCATTAATGAGGGCTATAAGGCTTTATGCCTGTAAGGTGTTTGATAAAATGCCCAAGTGAATAAAACATGAGCATTAGTGCTAATATTGGTTCCTCTTGATATATTTTGTCATAGATTATCATTGAAAGAGGTGATGAGCATTGTGATATGCTTAAAAAGACCAGAATCAAGGTATGTGAGGCTAACTCTGTATGTTGGGGAATGTTAATGATTCTCCCTATACTACGTTTCTTTTATGACGTTACTAATTGCCTCATAAATATAGTTAAGCCTAGTTCCTTGAATAGTTCCACGACTTCTATTCTTTAGCTTCGTAACTCGTCCATGACTTTTATTTTGAACGTTCTGCGCTCAGTGCGTAATCAATATAGACTTGGGTTTGATGCCCATGAGTCTCAGGTTAGATTACTCAGCATGTCATAAACATTTGAAGTTTCAGTTTTCACAAGTAGTTCATGAATACACATCTCAATCTAGTCCTATTCAACATCATGGTATCATGTAACTTAGTATGATTCAGTATTAGAGCATCATGTATTGCACTATGATTCTCAGTTCTTGAATTTAAATTTCTGAATGTTGAACACCTGTATTTGGGCTTGAGGTCGCAGTTTATACTTTATGCATGTTTGGGCCTGAGGCCGCAGTTTATGGTTTATGTATGTTTGGGCCCGAGACTGTAGTTTATACTTTATGCATCTTTTGGCCCGAGGCCGTAATTATATATACGTATACTTGGGCTTGAGGCTGCAGCTTGTGCACATATATATTGGGCCTGAGGTTGTAGTTTATTTATTCAGATAAACATGTGATTCATCATTCAGAGGAGGGAGTATTCATATCCTTACTTCCTTTGTTCAGTTTAGTTATCAGTTCTCAATTATCAGTTCAGTTTCAGAATTTATAGTTCTTTCTTTCAGTTGCTTTACATACCAGTACAATTCAAATATAGTGACGTCCATTTTGCCCGGGGCTATCATCTCACAATGCAGGTAATGATTTACAGGTTGATGATTCAGAGGGCTAGGATTTTCGTACCAGATATTTGGTGAGCCCCAGTTCTTTTGGGACATTACTATTGCTTTACAGCCTTTCAGTATTTACATACAGTCAGTGTTTTCAGTACTTCATTATATGCTTCATAGAGTAGAGTAACAGTTAGACAGAGTCACGAGCTCTTCATGTTAAACATTGTTGGCATCATATGTGTTTTTGACTTATATTAGTGTTTTCACACTTTGATGTATATAATTCAAACTTTCAGTATATCAGCATGTGTTAGTTTATTTTCTGTATTCAGTATTTTATGATAACACATGTTGATTCAGACAGCCAGTTGGTTCACTCGGTCATATGTAGTCAGGCACCGGGTGTCGTGTTACATTTAGGCCCAGGTTCTGGGCGTAACAAAGCTTGGTATAAGAGCACTAGGTTCAAGTGTCCTAGGGAGTTTATGAAGCCGTGTCCATTGGAGTTTCCTTTATATGTATGTGTCAGCCATGCATATAAATTGTTAACTACCAAGACATTCAGGATTTTCTCATTTCTTTCTACTCTAGATCGTGCCATGAAGCTTTGAGCAATAGGACCTTCTCTTCCAATCAAATTCCAGACGTATCAAATGTTCAAGCGATGACCAAAAACAAAACCAAGGCTTTAGAGATGATGATTGCCTATTGGAATATAATTACGGAGTACATGTTGGTAACAAATGAGACTTGAAAGGATATAGTGGATATTAGTACATATTAGAGCATAAACTTATCAGAAAGTACAAAAGCAGATATCATATTTTATGGTTATTAGTTTACCTAAGTTACCAGTTATACAATCTTTCAGTTAGCAGGTTTATGGTTATTCAATATGCTAGTATTCAGTTATTCAGTTACCAGACCTCCAATTTTTAGTGTACCTAGATTCTGGTCACTTATGAGTTTACAATGATGCCTATGGGTGTTAAAAAGAAAATGCAAGTAACAATGATTATAGCAAAATCTTTGCATGTTTTAGGTATGGATTAAGACCCAAGACTTGTCGGATGCTGCAGAAAGTGATGTATCAGATGATGATATACTTTGAAGGACACATTTATAGTAGTGTATTCGTATGTGTTTTACCTCACAGAACAATTTATTTTAATTCTTGGGAATGGAGAAATATGTGGAATGATGATAGCTTAGATATCAGACCCCATGGTGTAATATGTTAAGAATTTAACCACAGAGGGCATAGAATTGATCACTATAGTTTTGTACAGAAAAGAGAATACCTAGGAGTCAGAAGTTTGTTATCACCAAAGATGTTTTTTTCCGTACAATTCATTCATATATGATGTACAACATTAGAACCAAGAGCAACCGATATTGAATTTGAGGGAATGATTTAAGTTGTTCAGATTTATTCAAACAAGAACTAGAAAGTACCACGTTAGTAAGTTACTATATGAAGCAGTTATTATTGTGAGATAAAAGATATGCCAGTTCTCCCTTAGGTTATGTGACTAAGTGTTTACCCCAGATGTTTATAGTCAAATATGATTTTTAAGTGTATAGAAAGTTTGGGGTTAGATATTCCAATTTCGTTTAAGACATAGGAACTTTCGCTAAGTGTGATCCATGTACATCGTTAAAAAAAAGATAGTATGCGACCATAGAATAGGGTCGGATGGTGAGGGAAGTTAGAAATAACCTTATGCTTCACTTTAGTTATTCAAAGCAGAACAAGAAAACATGATGCTAGCAGGTGGTTAGTAAAGGAATAGTAAGTAAGTTCTGAGTAGATATAGGGAATTGGCAATTTTAGCAAAGCTAGTAGAGGTACGATTTGATTTACTTAGCCAGGTTAATTCTAATGAGCGATTGACAATTTGACATATAGAACGCATGTTAGAACCCAAAGAGTTTAAGTTAAACCCGAACTACAGTAACAGTAGAAGAAGAAAAAAATTAGTTAGGCAGTAAGAGATCAAGCTACAGAAGAATAGACTTTAAGAGTTATGGAAAAGGGGTTTTCCCAAGATTGATAATGTGAGCAGAGTTAAAATATTTAGATTGTATATGATAGTTGTGAATACATTAGCTTTCCGTTTATGTAAGTAATCTTGTTTTTCCTAGTAAGAAAGCTTGCTCAAAAGTAAGTCAAAAGATGATTCGTCATTGACGTAAAGTACAAAGAATTATAGAAGATAAGGAAGGTTGTTCAAATCCCAACAAAAGAGAAGGATACACAAGTACATGACCTTAACCTTTGGTATAAGGGGGAGATGTGAAAATCATCATTAAGTCTAGTTGGAGATTTGAAACCCGCATAGTGAGCATGGGATATAAAAACTATAAAATCATGTCCAGTTATGTATCATGAGGGTAGTGTCATTGCTCAAAACTCTAATCTTCGGAGTACTCGTCAAATACTTAGCTCACAACAATACTATTAGTTTGTTTTAGGAAGTACCTTAAAAAGATAATTAAGTATGGGAAGTATAGCTCATGGTTGAGATAAACAAGAGATTTATGGTGTAAGAAGTTCACCGCTTAGCCAAGCTAGGAGTTTGACTTTTCGGACTCCGAAGATGGTGGAGTTGTTGTCACAGAACATGACTTGTTCCTCCTTAGTAGGCAAAATGAGGGAGAAACAGTTTGGTGATCCATACTTGTTGCACCTAAAAGAGGTGATTCACAATCATATGACGATGGATTTTGAACAAGGGAGAGATGATGGTACTTTAAGGTACCAAGGCAAACTATGCATTCCAGACATAGATGGGCTCAGATAGCGCATAATGTCTGAAGCCCAAAATTTCAAGTATTCTATTAACTTAGTTTCCACGAAGATTTATCATGGTCTTAAGGAGATTTATTGGTGGAACGACATAAAAAAGAACATCGTAGACTTTGGATCCAAGTGTCCGAATTATCAGCAAGTGAAAGTCGAGCATTAGAAAGCCTAGTGTTTTACCACAGAATACACATATTCTTGAGTGAAGATGGTAAATATGGAATTTATAACAGGATTATCTTGCTCAATTGAAAGCATGATTTGATTGGGCGATAATAGATAGACTTACCAAGCCAGTGCACTTCTTGCCAGTAAAGACTGCAGATTCACCAGAGGATTATGCCAAGTTGTATATCTAATAAATCGTCTGATTTCATGGGAATTCGTTGTCCATCACTGCAGATCATGGTGCTCAATTTACAACAAACTTTTGGAAGTCCTTTAAGAAATGATCAAGCATAAGAGTAAACCTCATCATAGTTCTTCATCCTCAGGCAGACACAAAATTTAGACACTTGAGGATATATCCTTGATTATAAAGGTAATTGGGATGATCACAGACCAATCATTGAGTTTACTTATAATAACTACTACTGTTCTAGTATCAAGATGGTACCATATGAAGCTCTGTATGGGCAAAGGAATAGATAACTAATTAGCTGGTTCAAAGTTGGTGAAGTAGAGCTGTTGGGATCACATTTGGTCTATCAGGCTATGGAGAAAGTCAAGTTGATTCAGGAGCATCTGAATACATCCCAAAGCCACCAAAAGTCCTATTCTGTCATGCGACATAGAGACTTAGAGTTTTCAAGTTGATGATTGGGTGTTTTTGAAAGTTTCTCCTATGAAAGGTGTTATAAGATTTTGGAAGAAAGGAAAGCTCAGTCCCAGATACATCAGGCCATATAGGATCCTACAAAGGATCAGACAAGTAGCTTATGAGTTCGGGGTTTCACCAGAATCAGTGAATGTACACCTAGTACTTCAGGTGTCATGTTATGATATTGAAGTTTCTAGTACTCAAATACTCATGTCAGTTAAGTACTCAGATACTCATGTCAATTCAGTACTCAGATACTCATGTCAATCCAGTACTCAGATATTCATGTTAGCTTAGTACTTAGATATTGATGTTTGTTCAGTACACAAATATTCGTGCCAGTTCAGTATTCATATATTCATGTTAGTTCAGTATTCATGTATCCATGGAAGACCAGTATTCATGTATATATTTCATGCTATGCACATTATGATGCCCTATAAGGCTTGTGTTATTCTATGATAGTTGGCGGGTATTTTGGAGAAATGTATAAGGTAACTATCCTTTTCATTTAGACCATATATTATAATTTCCATGTCTTTACTATTCAGTCAGCTCAATATTCAGTCAATGCAGTAGTCATTCAGTTCAGTATCTCAGCAGTTCAGTAATCCTATATTCATTTAGTTTAGTATACATGTGTTCATGACAGTTCAGTATTCGCATGTTTCCATCAGACCCATTTAAGGTCTAGAGTTAGTCGCAGTTACAGTCTGGACAATCATTCGAGGATGAATGATCCCAAGCGGGAGATAATGTAACACTCCATAAATTCGGACTAGGTTTGAACATGTTAAATAAGTATTAATGTGACATATTAGAAATATGAAGTCTTACCTGGATGATTATGCGTGGAAATAGTTGTTTTGGAATCAAGACGTAGAATGAGGTTCATAAGATTCGATAAAATCGACTAAGTTTATGAAATGTCAATCTTCTAGCAGGATTACGTGAACATATGTTGCGAAATTGGGAAACCTTAAAACACAAATGTTGTATCCCTTTGAAATACCTTTCTAATGATATATTATGGATCCCAAACGGATCTCTGTGCAAAAGGTTATACATATTTTACTGGACAACGCACGGTCTGCACGCGCCCAACTATTCCCGTGTGCGGCAGCACACTTGTGGCAGTGGCACTGACTTTGGTGCGCATTCAGGTGCACGATTGGGCCTTCATATGCAAGTGATCACACCCGGAAAGGCATTTTAGAAGCCCTACCTCGTCCTCCACACCCCAAAACATAAAAACTTTCTCTAGAAAGGGAAGCTCTCAAGAACCCAACTTCCTCCAAGGTCCCTCCATCATCCAAGGTAAGTTTTAATGATGATTCTAAGTAAATTTTAATTCTCGAACACCTTATTAACATGGTAAACCCTTCAAATCATTAGTTATTCGATTTATACATCATTGGTGAGAATAGAAACCTTAAAATCGAATTCAAGAGGATTGAACGTCAAAATATAATATCTTCACCCTCTAATTGATTATAGTATTGGATTAATGATTATAGACTCTAAGTTCATGAGATATGAGTTGATCAGTTTGATAGAAAAGCACGAACGGACATAGGTTTGGGTTATTGATTGTTGATTATTAGTTAAGGGTGTTGTTATTCTTATGGGTGATGAAGAATGATATTGATTATAAGGAATTTGAGATTTTAGAATTTATCTAGGAGTAAGAGAATAGGGTCGTTGGGTGTAGAGACACCATTAATGAAGGCTATGAAGCTTTACGCCCGTAAGATGTTTGATAAAATGCCCAAGTGACTAAAACATGAGTATTAGTGCTAATATTGGTTCCTCTTGATATATATTGTCATAGATTATCATTGAAAAAAGCGACGAACATTGTGATACGCTTAAAAATGCTAGAGTCAAGGTAATAGGCTAACTCTCTATGTTTGGAAATGTTTATCGATTCTCCCTACACTACGTTTCTTTTACGACGTTACTAATTTCTCAGAAATATAGTTCAGCCTAGTTCCTTGAATAGTTGCATAAATTCTATTCTTTAGCTTTGTAACTCGTTCATGACTTTCATTATGAACGTTGTGAGCTCAGTGCGTAATCAATATAGACTTGGATTTGATGCTCATGAGTCTCAGTCTAGATTATTCAGCATGTCATAAATAGTTGAAGTTTCAGTTTTCATAAGTAGTTCATGAATACATGTCTTAATCTAGTCCTATTCGGCATTCCAGTATCATGTAACTCAGTATGATTCAGTATATCAACATCACATATTGTACAGACGTCCCTTTTGCATGTGCCTTCATCTCACAATGCATGTAATGACTTACAGGTTGACGATTCAGAGCGCTAGGATTCTCGTTCCAGCTATTTGGTGAGTCCCAATTCTTTTGGGGCATTACCATTACTTTTCGGTCTTTCAGTATTTTCATATAATCAGTGTTTTTAGTACTTCATTATAGGCTTCATAGACTAGAGTAATAGTTAGACAGAGTCACATGCTTTTCATGTTAAACAGTGTTGGCTTCAGATGTATTTTAGACTTATATTATTGTTTTCACACTTTAATGTATATCATTCAAGCTTCCAGTATATCAGCATATGTTAGTTTGTCTTCCGTATTTATTATGTTTTTATACCACATGTTGATTCAGCCAGCCAGTTAGTTCGTTCGATCACTTGTAGTCAGGCACCGGGTGCCGTGTTACGTCAAGGCCTAGGTTTGGGGCATTACAATATAGGGATGCACCTCTATAGAGACTTTCTAGTTATACTAAAGAGTAGGAAAACACGATCGTGTGACTAGAGAGAGGATTGCTTGAAATATGTACAATGGGACAATAAATGATACTAAATTTAACCTGATCCTAAGAACGTTCAAGGAACAAAGACATTCTGTTTTTGATAAAAAAATCACACAAATATATTACTCCATATGTAATTTTAAAGTCAACTCCGGCATGTCTGAAAATAGTGTAAGATTATTGAACTAAAGAATGGCAGAATCTATAAACAAGCATTTAAACTTGATACCAATTGTCAATTTGACACCTTTAACTTTCCTTAGGATCACATCGACACCTTTTGTTGCAATAAGTGTGCCTTGTGCACACCTTAATTTGGCAAACCTCATGTGTGCATTACAATCATCGTGACATGTTGTCATGACCCAAAATCCCAACCCGTCATGATGGCACCAAACACACTGTCTAGGCAAGCCGAAACTTAACAATAAAGAGCCAAAACAACATAAATTATAGAAATAGCATAAGTCTGAAATCACAATGTAACAAAATACTGCCAATACAAGGTAAATCCCCCAGAAACTGGTAAATATAGAGTCATGATCTCTATAACGGAATACAAGTCTGAAAACTAAATAACAACACTGTTTGAACTGAAACAATACTATATAACAAAAGACAAGTCGAACTGCGTCTAAGGATGCAGCTCTACCTCGCCTCTCGATGATGATAAGTCCAACATGCAAATCTACTGTTGATAACTGGTCCCCACCCTTGGATCTGGACAATTAAGTGCAGAGTATAGTATGAGTACAATCGACCCAATGTACTCAATAAGCATCGTAAATAATCTCGGCGAGGTAAAAGAAGCGAGAACTATAAATGATACTATAATAACCTGCACAGATTCAACATTTTTAATAAGTACAGAACAATAATGAAAAGAGTCATAAAGCATAGGAAGAAGCATCTGTGGGTGTAGGTGTACAGTTACTCAAGTATTCTGCTCAGTCCATGTTCAGCATATAGAGGTGCTCTCTAGTTAAATCAGGTAACTAACCATGAAAATTGCAAGGAAAGATGAAATACAAAATCTAAACAAACACTGGCCAGATTTTCTCAACCTTTCCATATCCGTACCAAACCACTGATAAGTTTTTCTCAATATTCCTGTGTACACCATCAGGAGAGAAACATGAGAGGGTGACCCTAGGCATATCACAAAATAATAATTATCAAGTTCTTTCTGGGAATGAGCCTCTATGTAACCTCAAGCAATGCTCAAATAGTTCACAACAATGTTACAAATATGAGAAACATCATAGCTCAAATATTAGAAATCAAATCTAGGCATATCATATCCTAATCACAACCCGAGCATGGATAAATACTCCGGTGTTAGCACATGAGTTCAAACCCCACACATGTGCGCATCCATAGCACGTAGCTATCACAAATAATTCAGGCAACTAGTGCCTCCACCAAGTTTAGATAAGATACTTACCTCAAGCAAACCAAATCACTCCGCTAACAAACCCTTCCCGCGCATATCAACCTCCGGAAGGCTCGAATCTAGCCAAAATAATGTAATACTACCAATAAAAGCTATAGGAAGTGATTCCAAAAGATAAAGCTAAGATCTTTAACTCAAGTCAAAAAGTCAACCCCGGGTTCACACCTCGAAACTCAAAAAAATTCATAAATTTCGAACACCCATTCAATTACGAGTCGAACCATACCAAAATCATCCAATTACAACCATAAATCGCACCTCCAGACCTCAAATTTCGCTCTCCAATAACATAGTCCAAAATTCCCCAAATTCTAGCTTAGATTCATGAAAATTAGGTGTAATAATCAATGGATATTTAATATTTATGGAAAAAAGTGATTAGAAGTCACTTACCTCTTCAACCTAGGTAGAAATCTCTTCAAAAATCGCCCTAGTCCAAACTCCAGAATTTCCAAAATGAAAGAAAAACTCAAACCCTCGATTTTTAAAAAAATGCCCAACGATCCCGCTCTGATGGTCTGAAATGCGCACCTGCGCAAACCACTTATGTCCCGACCCTCTGCTTCTGTGGTCAGGTCCCCGCATCTAAGCATGCACACCTGCGAGGAAAAGTTACGCACCTGCGGTCCTTCTGCTTATGCACTTCCCTTCATTGCAGAAGCATCGCTTCTGTGGTGATATTTTTCGCATCTGTGATCTTACTGCTTCCAGCCTACTTCCGCATCTGCGCCAATATCACCGCACATGCGGTGCCTCTTCTGCGGCCATTCCTATTGCAGGTGCGAACGCACCAGATGCCTAAAACTTCAACACTTCTCCAAAGTGCAACCATGCTCCGCCAAGTATCTGAATCACACATGATGCCCCTGGGGCCCCTTCCAAACATACCAACAAGTCCTAAAACACAATATGAACTCGCTCGAAGCCTCCAATCACATCAAATAACACCAAAACCACAAATCGCACATCGATTCAAGCCTAAATAATTGAACTTCCAACTTCTAAAACTAACATACTAAATCAACTCCGATTGACTTGAAATTTTGAAAACAAGTCATAAATGAGACAATGGACCTATTTCTACTCCCATAATCAAAATCCAAACCCATTATCCACAAAGTCAATTCTCGGTCAAACTTCTCAACCTTCCAAACCTTCAACTTTTCAACTTTTGCCAATACGACCTACGGACCTCCAAATCAATATCTAAACATACTCCTAAGTTTAAAATCACCATACGAAGCTATAAGTACCAGTATAACTCTATTTTGAAGTTATCTACACAAAAGTCAAACTTTGGTCAACTCTATCAGCTTAAGTTTTTAATCTTGGGACTAAGTGCCTCAATTCACTTCGAAAACTTCCCGAAACCAATCCGAACATCGCGTCAAGTCATATAACCACAAGTGAACATATAATCAGCACTAAAAAGGGGAATAGGGCTTGATACATAAAATGACCGACTGAGTCATTACATGCTCTCCCTCTTAAACAAATATTTGTCTTTGAACGGGTCTAGAATTGTACTGGAGTCTCAAATAGGTATGGATATTGTTCCTCATATCTCGCTCGGTCTCCTAGGTAGGCTCCTCGACTGGTTGGCCTCTCTACCGAACCTTCACTGAAGTTATATTCGTTAATCTCAACTTTCGAACCTACACATCTAAAATGGCCACCGGCTCCACATCATAATTCAAATCCCCATGTAACTGAACCGTGCTAAAATCCAAAACATGTGACAGGTCACCATAATACTTCTGAAGCATAGAAACATGAAACACTGGGTGAACACCCGATAGATAATGTGGCAATGCAAGCTTGTAAGCCACCTCTCTAATCCCCTCAAGCACCTCAAAAGGACCAATATATCGAAGGCACAACTTGCCCTTCTTTCCAAACCTCATCACACCCTTCATGGGCAAAACTCTGAGTAAAACCTTCTTAGCCACCATGTATGCAACATTGCAAACCATCCTATCGGCATAACTCTTCTACCTAGACTACGCTGCACGAAGCCGATCTTGAATCAACTTGACTTTCTCTAAGAATCCCTAACCAGATCAGTACCTAACAACCTAGCCTCTCCCGACTCAACAAACCAACGGGAGAATGACACCATCTCCCATATAAGGCCTCATAAGAAGCCACATGTATATTTGATTGGTAGCTTTTGTCGTAGGCAAACTCTGCAAGCGGAAAAAACTAATCTCATGAACCCCCGAAATCCATAACACAGGAGCGTAGAATATCTTCCAAGATCTGACTGGTCCTCTTGGATTGTCCGTCCGTCTAGGGGTGGAATACTGTACTCAATTCAACCCGCGTGCCCAACTCTCGCTGCACTGCTTTTCAAAACTGCAATGTGATCTGCATGCCTCGATCAGAAATGATAGACACCGTCATGCCATGAAGACGAACAATGTCACGAATATAGATATGAGAAAGCCGTTCTGAAGAATAGGTAGTCACAAACAGAATAAAATGTGCGAACTTAGTCAACCGGTCCACAATATCCCAAACTGCATCAAATTTCTTCAAAATTCTATAGGATCCCCATAACGAAGTCCATGGTAATGTGCTCCCAATTCCACTCGGGGATCTTAAGTCTCTAAAGCAAACCGCCCGGCCTTTGATACTTGTACTTCACCTGCTGATAATTCAAGCACCGAGCCACATACTCCCCAATCTCTTTCTGCATTCGTCTCCACCAGTAGTGCTACCTCAAATCCTAATACATCTTAGCGGTACCCGGATAATTGGAATAACACGAGTTGTTGGCCTCTTCCAGAATCAACTCACGTAATCCATCCACTTTGGGCACACAAATCCAACCCTGTATTCGTAACACCCCATCATCTCCAAGAGAAACCTTTTTGCATCACCATGTCGGACCATATCCTTAAGGAAAAGCAAATGGTGTCATACTGATGCTCTCTGATGCGCTCATACAAACAAGACTGAGAAACCACGCAAGCAAGAACCCGACTAGGCTTCGAAACATCTAACTTCACAAACTGATTGGCCAAGGATTGAACATCAAATGCTAGAGGTCTCTCCCTAACTGGAATATATGCAAGGCTACCTATACTCACAGCCTTTTTGCTCAAGGCATCGGCCACCACATTGGCCTTTCCGAAATGATACAAAATGGTGATATTATAGTATTTTAACAACTCCAACCACCTTTGTTGCCTCAAGTTTAGATCCTTTTTCTTAAACAAGTACTGCAGACTCCGATGATCTATAAATACCTCACAAGATACGCCGTAGAGATAATGCCTCCAAATCTTCAATGCGTGGACAATCGATGCCAACTCTAGATTATGAATGTGGCAGTTCTTCTCATGGGGCTTCAACTGGCGTGAAGAATAAGCAATCACCCTACCCTCCATCATCAAGACACGCCCAATACCAATCCGAGAAGCATCACAATAACCGTATATGAACCCGATGCTGAAGGCAAAACTAGAACTTGAATTGTGGTCAAAGCAATCTTGAGCTTCTGAAAGCTCTTCTCACACTTATCACACCACCTAAAAGGGGCACCTTTCTGGGTCAATCTAGTCAATGGTGTTGCAATGGATGAGAAACCCTCCATAAAACGGCGATAATATCTGGCCAAACCAAGAAAACTACGAATCTCAATCTCTAAAGATGGTCTGGGCCAACTCTAAAATACCTCAATCTTCTTCAGATCCATATTAATCCCCTCACTAGACTCCATGTGCCCCAAGAATACCACAGAATCAAGCCAACACTCACACTTGGATAATTTAGCATAAAGCTTCTACTCCCTCAAGGTCTGAAGTACAATCCTTAGATGATGCTCATAATCCTCTTGGCTGCATGTGTACACCAATATATCATCAATGAAAATTATGACAAAATAATTAAGATATGGATGTAATACATTGTTCATTAGGTGCACGAAAGTTGTTGGGGTGTTGGTCAGCCCAAAAGACATCACAAGAAACTCGTAGTGACCATAGCGGGTCTTGAATGTCATCTTCAGAATATCAGAATCCCAAATCTTCAATTTGTGATAACCAAACCTCTCATCAATATTAGAGAATACTCTAGCACCATGAAACTGGTCAAATAAGTCATCAATACAAGGTAATGGGTACGTGTTCTTAATTGTAACTTTGTTCAACTATTTGTAATCAATTCACATCTACATAGTACCGTCCTTCTTCACAAACAGAACTGGTGCACCCTAAGGTGACACACTAGTCCAAATGAATCCCTTATCAAGTAGCTCCTGAAGTTGTTCTTTCAATTCCTTCAACTCTGTTGGTGTCATACGATACGGTGGAATAGAGATGGGATGAGTGCCCAACATCACATCAATACCAAAATCAATATTCCTATTAGGTATCATACCTGACAGGTCTGCATGAAATATATCTGAAAAGTCTCTCACTACCGAAACATACTCAATGGTAGGAATATCAGAAACAATATCCCTCACAAAGGACAAATACTCTAGACATCCCCTCCTAACTATGCGTTGGGCCTTCAAATATGAAATCACTCTACTAGGAAAATAGTCCAAAGAGCCTCTCCACACAACCCCAGGCAATCCCGACATCTCCAACATCACAGTCTTATCGTAATAATCCAAAATAGCATGACATGGTGACAACCAATCCATGCCTAAAATCACGTCAAAATAAAACCACACTAAGCAGTAAAATATCAACTCTCGTCTCTAATCCTCCAATAGTCACCACACACTACCGATACACAGAGTCCACAATAATAGATTCACCCACCAGTGTAGATACATGAACAAACATTACTATGGAATCACATGGCATATCCAAATAACGAAAGTATGATGATACATATAAATAAGTGAAACCAGGATCAAATAATACCGAAGCATCCCTGTGGCATACTGAAAAAATACCTTTGACCATGACATCGGAAGAAACTGCCTCTACTTTGGCTAGAAATACGTAGCTATGGACCTGACCACCACCAGATCGACCTCCCCCTCTAGGGAGGCCTTCATGTGACTGACCCCCACACCGAGCTGGCTGTGTGGTTGGTGTAGCTACTAATGCAGAAATCATAGGCTGAGAGCTTTGCTGTGGAACCCTACTCAATAGTTTGGGGCAATACCTCTTGAGATGACTCAAGTCTTCGCATTCAAAGCAACGCCTCCTAACAAGCCGCTGACCTTGATAGCCCGAAGAACTGCATGTGGAAACCTGGGTAGATGAAGCATGGTGAGAACTATGTGCTGACAAAGAAATGAATTATGATTAAGCTAGGTAGGCACTGTAGGAATTGTGGCTAAGTGAAGATCCACGTTGATCATGGCGAGCTACCTAAACAGGTCTAGAAGAGAGACCTCTACTTTAGTAGGACTGGCCTCTAGATGAAGCACTGCAAAAACCACCTGAACTACGAGGCCTCTTGGGGTCCCGTTCCTTATGCTCCTGCTTGTGAACCAACTCTAAGCGTCTAGAAATATCAACCACCTTATCAAACCTCGCACCTGTCGCAACCTCCCGAGCCATAATGAAGTATAATCCATAGTTGAGGCCATCAATAAACCTCCAAATCTTCTCCCTTTCAGTGGGAACCAACCACACATGCGTGATGAGCTAACTCTGAAAACCTCATTTTGTATCAAGTCACTGTTATACCCTCATGGAATAGCTGTTCAAACTACCTACGCAACTCCTTTCTACGAGCCTGTGGGTAAAACTTCTCTAAGAAGAGAACTGAGAACTCATGCCATGTAAGTGGCACTACGTCAGCTGGCGTGCCCAACTCATAAGCCTACCACCATCGGTAGGCTTCCCCCATCATCTAAATAGTAGAGAATGAAACCCCATTAGTGTCCGAAATACCCGTTGTGCGAATAATCTGCTGATATCGGTCTATAAAACCCTCAGCATCCTTCGACCCCGCTCCACTGAACTCTGGAGGCTTAAGCCTCCCAAACCACTCCAGTATCTTCTACTCCTCATCATTCATATGGGGACCAACCTCGACCGTAGCAGCAACAACCAACTGAATTGTAAATACACCGGTGTCTGGAGTCCCTGAGCTAGCTTTTCTGGAGTACGGGCAACACGAGTCCGGGCAACTCCTCTGTCTTATGAAGTGTATGGTGCAGCTAGAACTGAGACTGCTTGAGCTAGACTCATGCACACAGTCATAATCTGGGCTAAGGCCTCCTGAAAGCCAGGAATCACAATGGGCATTGATGGTGCCTAAGATGGTTCCACTGGCTCAACCACATCTGATACCTGCTCCTGAGCTGGAGCAAATGGTGGCTCTATAGGTGCTGGTCTGGTTGTAGTACAAGCCATACCTCGGCCTCTACCATGGCCATGTCCTCTTGTGGCCCTAACCGGTGGTACTGGAGGTCGTCCGCCTGATCCAATCGTACATGTCCTTACCATTTGTGCGGGAATAGAAGAGCCAAGTTAAAATTTTAGAAATATCAAATTCGTATGACAAACATACAAGAAATGTAAGTTTTCTAATAGTTTGGTAGCCTCTCGAAGATAAGTACAGATGTCTTCGTACCGATCCGTAATACTCTACTAAACACTCTCACGACTCGTAATAACTATGAACCTAGGGCTTTGATATTAACTTGTCACGATAAAAAATCCCAACTCGTCCTGATGGCGCCTAACATACTGGCTAGGCATGCCAAAACTTAACAATAAAGAGCCAAAATAACATTTAGCATAAGTCTGAAACCGCAATGTAACAAAATACTAACAATACATGGTAAATCCCCCCAGAAACTAGTAAATACAAAGTCATGAACTCTACAACGGAATACAAGTCTGAAACAACAGTACATAACAAAAGACAAGTCAAACTGCAGCCAAGGATAAAGCTCTGCCTCACCTTTGGATGATCAGTCCAACAAGCAAATCTACTGCTGATAACTGGTCCCCACACGTGGATCTGCATAATTAAGTGTAGAGTGTAGTATGAGTACAACCAACCCAATACACTCAATAAGTATCGTAACTAACCTCGGCGAGGTAAAATAAGTGAGAACTATAAATGATACAAGCTATAACATATATAGTTTCAATATTTTTAACAAGTACAGAACAATAATGAAATCAAGTCATAAAGTACATGAAGAAGCATATGTGTGTAGGTGTTCAGTTACGCAAGTATTATGCTTAGTCCATGTTCATCACATAGAGATGCTATGCAGTTAAATCAGGTAATTAACCACAAACAAACACATATAAAATTTCCTCAACCTTTCCATTTCTGTACCAAACCACTGATCAATTTCGCTCAATATCCATATGTACACCATCAAGAGAGAAACATGAGAGGGTGACCCCAGAGGGATGGATCTATATCCACACGCAAGCACTACTAATTTAATGTGCTACCAGCCCGACGTGGTCACATGTTCAATATCATAATCTGCACGGCGTGGTCACATGCATAACAGAACAATCTTGTAATGACCTGGCCGGTCGTTTGAGTATCATAGCCCCGTTACCCCCCCTCTCCCCCCCACCATTTATTTCGTATTCTATGCTTATTTGTTAATATGCAACTTGCAGGGGTGGTTGGTTTGGTTCTCGAGATATTTTTGAATGAATTGGGACACTAAGTCCAAAGGTTGGAAGCCTAAGTTGAGAGGTTTGATCGAGAGTTGACTTTATTGTTAGCGGGCTCGGATTTTGGTTTTGCAAGTTGAAATAGGTCCGCTGTATCATTTTCGACTTGTGTGCAAAATTTGAGGTCAATCGGAGTTAGTTTGATAGGTTTTGGCATCGATTGTAAAAGTTGGAAAGTCATTAGTTTCAATAGGCTTGAACTAAGGTACGATTTGTGTTTTTATGTTGTTTGACATAATTTGAGGCCTCGACTATGTTTGTATGATGTTTTGGGATGTGTTGGTATATTTGGCTGGGATTCCAAGGCCTCGAGAGTGATTCAAGTTGATATCAGAATGAGTTGTGGACTTAAGGAATTGCTGATGTGCTGCTGGTATGGTGCGATGACACTTACGAAGAATTGGTCATAGGTGCGTGAACACAGAAGCTAGCATGGGGTCGCAGGAGCGGTCCTGTGGGTGTTGGGCAGTGGTCACAGGTACGAGGTAGTTTTCGCATATACGAGCCCATAGATGTGATGATTCTCCGTAGATATGGAATTTGATAGATGGGGCTGGACTCACAGAAGCGGATTGCAATCCGCAGTCGCGGATGTGCAGGAGCGAAGAGCATGCCATAGAAGTGGTCTCACAGGTGAGAGTTTTGGGCCGCATGTATGACTGGTCGGGTTCTTAAGTGACTTTCACAAAAGCGGACATTCTTCCGCAGAAGCAGAGCCACAGGTGCGGTTGGTGAGTCCGCAGAAGCGAAAATGGTTGGGCAGATATTTAAAATCGAGGCTTTGAGTCTTCTTCTCATTTTGAGAATTCTGGGGTGCGGATTTAGGCGATTGTTAAAAAGGTTTACACCTCGATTGAAGAGGTAAGAAACTCTTGATTATCGTTATTCATTAATATTGAAAACCCTTTGATTTCTACACCTAGAATATGTGTTTCTAAGGTGGAATTTGGGGAAACTTTGTGAAACTTCATAGACTAAATTTTGGGGATTTGAGTGGCAATTTGATGTCGGAATTAAGTAATTTTGGTATGGTTGGACTCATTATTGAATGGATGTTCGGATGTTTTAAACTTTGTTGGATTTCGAGACGTGGGCCTAAAGTTGACTTTTTGACTTTTGTTAAAGAACCTAGCTTTATCATACAGAATTGATTCCTATATCTTGTATTGATTGTATTAAGTTGTTTTGTGGCTAGATTCGAGTTGTTCGGAGGCCGATTCGCAAGACAAAGGCTTGTTGGAGTAGGGATTTGCACGATTTGAGGTAAGTAATACTTCTAAACTCGATACTGAGGGTGTGAATCCCTTAACTACGTGCTATGTGGTTGGTGTTGTGGTGACGCACATGCTAGGTATTAGGCATGTGGGCATGTACCGTAGTAATTATGACTTGGTTGATTTCGTCGAACTATGTAGTATCTAATATTGTTATTACTCTTGTATGCTTCATGTGTTAGAGAAATTGAGTTGTGATTCATGTTAGAAATCATGTTTAGGATATATGCTGATACTTTTGGGACCCACAGAGGTCGTTTCTGTTGTTGAGTTATTTGCTTAAATTGCAGTTATGTACTCAGTCGCATTCATCATTTGCATATTATATCTCAGTCCATGTTATCATTTATTGTTACATCAAGTATCATTGTTTCGGGCTGATTGGCATGCGTTTTGTGATCCCGAGAGACTGGAGAGATTGATGACTGAGTGAGGCCGAGGGACTGATTGTGAGTAATAATTATGGGACTGGGCTCTACACCGCAACATGCTTTATTGATTCATGATGGGATCGAGTTGCACGTCACATCACATCATTTTTGCTTATATTAGCGCTTGGGCAGGATCCGCCCCTCCCGAGTCTGACATACCAGCAATGAGTGCATAGGAATATGCGTTTATCACTGTGTTGCATTACAAGTGGCATGCATATTTGACATACTGATATAGAGATGTAATATTCCTCATGTTACCTATACTTGGCATATTTTACCAGTATTGAGCCTGAACTGTTTAACTTGAAAGCATGTCTACTTTTCTGCAATGTGTAGAACTAATTATTAGATTTTCATTGAATTATTACTATCATTTTCATGTCATATCTGTACCGTTATTGTCTGGATTTGAATTGTACCTATCTCAGCTCATCACTGCTTTCAGCCCAAGGTTAGTAATGTTACTTGTTGAGTACATTGTGTCGGTTGTACTCATACTACACTTTGCACTTTGTCTGCAGATCAAGGTACTTATGGGCACTGTGGTTTCTAGGCTTGGAGCCTTTCCTGCTTGGAGACTTTTGAGGTAGCTGCTTTGGCATTCATAGACCCTGACTTTCCTTCTTTCCAGCCTATTTAGCATTGCTCTACCTTTCTAGACAGTTGTATTAGAAGTTTTGACTATGTTGATATTTAGTAGTTCATGTACTCCGTGACACCCGGATTTTGGGGATTTTGTATTGAGTCGCGATATTTTATTATTGGTTATTTATGAGAATATGTCACTGTTAAACTTATTTAATCATGTTTTCTATCCAAAATGTGTAGTTATTTGTGATTGCCGGCTTGCCAAGTTCTGTGATGGGCGCCATCATGACATGTTGAGTTTTGGGTCGTGACAAGTTGGTATCAAGTTCCGTGAGCCCTACGTTACATAGGGCTCACGAGTCATGAACAGGTTTAGTAGAGTCTTGCAGATCGGTACAGAGACGTATGTACTTATGTTCGTAAGGCTACCGAACCATTATGAAAACTGCACTTGCCTGTATTCTTGTCGTGCGGATTTGTTGATTCCGAAAACTAAACTTCTATTATTCTATTCTCTCACATATGGTGGTGATACCTGCTACCGGATAGGGCGGACGGTCACCAGTACTACAAGCTAGGGCCACGAGAGGCCAAGGACACAATAGAGACGGAGGTGCGGCTCGTACAGCAGCCAGAGCAGCACCCGTGGAGCCAGTGGGATCAGCTCAGGCACCAGCTGTACCCATTGTGATTCTAGGCCTTTAGGAGGCTTTGTCCCAGATATTGAATGTATGCACTAGCCTTGCTCGGGTTGTTTTAGTTCAGGCCGCACCAGCTACTTTTCAGGTCGGGGGAGGTGCTCAGACTCCCACCGCCTGTACTCCAGAGTAGGTGGTTCAGGGTCTTCAGACACCAGGGGTACTACCAGTCAAGTCGATTGCAGTTGCTCAGGCCCAGGTGAGCCCATCAATAAGTGACGAGGCGCAGAAGAGGTAGAGCGGTTTGGGAGGCTCAGGACTCCATCATTCAGTGGGGTTGAGTTAGAGGATGCTCAGGACTTCTTAGAGAGGTGCCAGCGAATTCTTCAATGGTGGGTGTTTAGGAGCTGTCTGGTTCAGCCTTTAGATGTTGGGAGGCTTATGAGTTGAGTAGGCCAGCCGGCGCTGCACCATTTACGTGGCACCAGTTCTCCTTTCTCTTCTTGGAGAATTATTTTCCACAGATCCGCAGGGAGGAGTTGTGTAGGCAGTTTGAGAAGCTATGCCAGGAGGGTATATTCGTGACCCAGTATGAGATGAGATTTTCAGAGTTGGTTCGTCACGCGATCTTGTTGGTCCCCACAAAGAGAGAGAGGATTAGGAGGTTCATTGATGGCCTCAACTGTGATATGTGCTTTGTCATGACTCGGACGATTGCATTAGGTGCTAGGTTCGACAAGGTGGTTGATATTGCTAGGTGGCTAGAGCAGGTCCTTAGTCTGGAGCATGAGGAGAGTGAGGCCAAGAGGCCTCGTGAATTAGGTGGTTTCAGCGGTGCTTCTTCTGGAGGGTAGTCCCACCACAACAGGGGTCGTCCTTTTAGGCCCTCTTCGATGGATCTTCCGATTTATTGGGGTGCATCACCTAGCCATGGTTCATATGTTCTCATTCAGGTCAGTCATGTCTTAATGAGATTTCATCTCGTGCTCTATCAGTTCAAACTTGATCTGTACCAGGTTCATCTAGTAGTTATTATGGTTCTCGGGGTCCGATTCATTCTCCACCACCATCGGAAGATCAGAGTTTCTTTGAGTGCGGGGAGTTTGGACATATGTGCAGGCAGTGTCGCCGTCGTTTTGGAGGAACAATTCTGCAGAAGGGCCAGGTTTTGACTTGTGCACCAATTACTTCACCACCCGCTCAGCTAGCTCAGGAAGCTAGAGGTTACCCTAGAGGGGGAGGTCGATCAGGTGAAGATCAGGCTCGATGCTATGCTTTCCCTGCCAGAGTCAGAGGTCATTGCTTCAGATGTAGTAATCACAGGTATTGTGTCAGTATGCCACAGTGATGCTTCCATATTATTTGTACTTCGTTCCACTTATTAATATGTATCATCGTAATTTGCTTGTTATTTGGATATGCCCCGTGAGTCCTTAGTTTCCCCTATTCATGTATCTACACCGGTGGGCGATTCTATTATAGTGGACAGTGTGTATCGATCGTGTGTGGTGACTATTGGGGGATTGGAGATGAGAGTTGATATCTTATTGCTTAGTATGGTTGATTTTGACGTGATTCTAGACATGGATTGGTTGTCCCCATGTCATGCTATTGTAGATTTTCATGCTAAGACCGTGATGTTAGCGATGCCGGGGTTACCTAGGATCGAGTGGAGAGGTTCTCTAGACTATGTTCCCCGTAAGGTGATCTCATATTTGAAGGCCCAACGAATTGTTGGAAAGGGGTGTCTGTCATATGTGGCTTTTGTGAGGGATGTTGGTGCTGATATTCCTACCATTGATTTTGTGCCAGTAGTGCGAGACTTTCCAGATATGTTTCTCCGGACCTGCCGGGTATGCCACCCGACAGTGACATTGATTTTGGTATTGACTTGGTGTCGGGCACTCAGTCCATTTCTATTCCTTCATATCGTATGGCACCAACAAAGTTGAAGGAACTAAAAGAGTAGTTTCAGGAGCTTCTTGATAAGAGGTTCATCAGGCCTAGTTTGTCATCTTGGGGTACATCGGTTCTGTTTGTGAAGAAGAAGAATGGTACTATGCAGATGTCCATTGACTATAGACAGTTGAACAAAGTTACAATTAAGAACAAGTATCCTTTGCCGCGCATTGATGACTTATTTTACCAACTTCAGGGAGTTAGAGTGTTCTCTAAGATTGATTTGAGGTCTGGGTATCACTAGTTGAAGATTCGGGACTCTAATATTTTGAAGACGGCATTCAAGAACCGCTATGGTCACTATGAGTTCCTTGTGATGTCTTTTGGGCTGACCAATGCCCTAGCAACATTCATGCAACTGATGAACAGTGTGTTCCAACCATACCTTGATTCATTTTTCATAGTATTCGTTGATGATATTCTGGTATACTCATGTAGCCAGGAGGACCATGCACAATATCCGAGTATTGTATTATAGATGTTGAGGGAGGGGAAGCTTTATGCCAAGTTCTCCAAGTATGAGTTTTTGATCCGTTCGATGGAGTTTTTGGGGCACGTGGTGTCTAGTGAGGGGATCAGGGTGCTTCCGAAGAAGATTGTGGCAGTTCAGAGTTGGCCCAGACCATCTTCAGCTACTGAGATTCATAAGTTTCTCGGCTTGGGCGGATATTATCGTCACGCCGTGGAGGAATTCTCGTCCATTGCAGTGCCTTTGACCAGGTTGACCTAGGAGGGTGCTCCATTTAGGTGGTCAGATGAGTTACCTTAACCAAGACTCCAGAAAGAAGCTCAAGACTGCCTTGACCACAACTCAAGTTCTAGTGTTACCTTCAACATTAGGTTCTTATATAGTGTATTGTGATGCTTGTCTGATCAGTATTGGTGTGTCCTTATGTAGGAGAGTAGAGTAATTGCTTACACTTCACGCCAGTTGAAGCCGCATAAGAAAAACTACCTCCTTCATGATTTGGAGTTGGCAACCATCGTTCATATATTTAAGATTTGGAGGCATTATCTCTACGACGTGTCTTGTGAGGAATTTACAGATCATCGGAGTTTGCAGAACTTGTTCAAGCAAAAGGATCTAAATTTGAGGCAGCGAGATAGTTGGAGCTACTAAAGGATTATGATATTACCATTTTGTATCATCCCCGAAAGGCAAATGTGGTGGCCGATCCTTTGAGTAGGAAGGCAACAAGTATGTGTAGCCTTGAATTTACTCCTGTTGGTGAGAGACCGCTTGCATAAGATGTTCAGGCCTTGGCCAATTAGTTTGTGAGGTTATATGTATTGGAGCCTAGTTGGCTTCTAGCTTGCGTAGTTTCTCGGTCTTCCTTATATGATCACATCAGAGAGTGTGATTATGACGACCCCTATTTTCTTATCCTTAGAGACACGTTTCAGTACGGTGATGCCAAGGAGGTTCCTATTGGGGATGATGGGGGGTTGCGGATACAGGGTCAAATTTGTGTTCCCATTGTGGATGGGCTACGTGAGTTGATTCTTGAGGAGGCCCACAATTTGCGGTATTCCATTTATCAGGGTGCCGCAAGTATGTATCACGACTTGAGGCATCACTATTGGCGGAGGAGAATGAAGAAAGATATACTGCAGTTTGTAGCTTGGTGCTTGAATTGTCAGTAGGTGAAGTACGAGCATCAGAGGCCGGGCGGTTTGCTTCAGAGCCTTGAGATTCTTGAGTAGAAATGGAGCGCATCACCATGGACTTCGTAGTTAGGCTCCCGCGGACTTTGAAGCAATTTAATGCTATTTGGGTGATTTTGGACCGGTTGACTAAGTCCGCACATTCCATTCTAGTTGGGACTACCTATTCTTCGGAGCGGTTGGCTGAGATCTATATCTGTGAGATTGTTCGTCTCCACGGTGTGCCGGTGTCCATTATTTCAGATCGGGGCACGCAAATCACATCACAGTTTTGGAGAGTAGTGCAGCGAGATTTAGGCATCTGGGTTGAGTTGAGTACAACTTTCCACTTTCAGACGAACGGACAGTCCGAGCGCACCATTCAGATATTGGAATATATGTTACGCACTTGTGTCAGGAAATTTAGGGTTTTTTGGGATCCGTTTGTACCCGCTTGTAGAGTTTGCCTTCAACAACGGCTACCAATCGAGTATTGAGATGGATCCATATGAGGCCTTGTATAGGAGGTGGTATAGATCTCCGATCGGTTGGTTTGAGCCGGGTGAGGCTAGGCTATTGGATACGGACTTGGTTTAGGATGCTTTGGAAAAGGTCAAGGTGATTCACGATCAGCTACGCATGGCACAGTCTAGACAGAAGAGTTACGCCGATCGGAAGGTTCATGATGGTTCCTCTATGGTGGAGGAGAATGTATTGCTTAGAGTTTCGCCCATGAAGGGTGCTATGATGTTTGGGAAGAAGGGAAAGTTGAACCCTCGATATATTGTCCCTTTTGAGGTGTTAGAGAGGATTAGAGAGGTGGCTTACAAGCTGGAATTACCACCTAGTCTATCGAGTGTTCATCAAGTGTTTCATGTTTCCATGTTCCAGAAGTATTTCGGTGATTCGTCTCATGTTTTGGACTTCATCACAGTTCAGATAGATGGAGATTTGACTTATGATGTGGAGCCATTGGCCATTTTGGATCAACAAGTTCAGAAGTTGAGGTCAAAGAATATAGCTTCAGTAAAGGTGCAGTGGCGATGTCAGCTAGTCGAGGAGGCTACTTGGAAGACCGAGCGTGAGATGGAAGTAGATATCCACACCTATTTGAGACTCTAGGTATGAATCTAGACCAATTCGAGGACGAACGTTTGTTTAATAGGGGAGAATGTAATGACCCGTCTGGTCGTTTTGAGTATCATAGTCTCGTTCCCCCTATTTATTGCTTATTCTATTCTCATTTGTTGTTGTGTGACTTGTCGGGGTGGTTGGTTTGGTTCCGGGGATATTTCAAAAAGAATTGGGACACTTAGTCCCAAGGTTAGAAGCCTAAGTTGAGAGGTTTGACCGAGAGTAGACTTTGTCGTTACCGGGCTTTGATTTTGGTTCTGGAAGTTGGAAGAGGTCTGTTGTGTCATTTTTGACTTGTGTGTGAAATTTTAGGTCAATCGGAGTTGGTTTGATAGCTTTCGGCATCAATTGTAGAAGTTGGAAATCCATTAGTTTCAATAGGCTTGAATTGAGGTGCAATTTGTGTTTTTGATGTTGTTTGACGTGATTTGAGGCCTCGACTAAGTTCAGATGATATTTTTGGATATGCTCCTATGTTTGGATGGGGTCCCGGGGGCCTCGAGAGTGATTCGGGTTGATATCAGAATGAGTTGTGGACTTATGGAATTGTTGATCTACTAATGGTCTGGTGCGATCGCACCTGCAAAACATTGGTCGCAGGTGCGCGACCACAGAAGCTTGCATCGGGTCGCAGGAGTGGTCCTGTGAGTGTTGGGTAGTGGTCGGAGGTGGGAGGTGTTTTTCGCACCAGCGAGCCCGCAGATGCGACGAGTCTTTGCAGATGCAGAGTTAGATAGATGGGGCTGGACTTGCATAAGCTTATTGGAATTCGCAGGCGCGGATGCGTAGGAGCGAAGAGGAGGCCGCAAGAGCGGTCTCGCAGGTGCGGCTAGTCGAATTCTTAAGTGACTTCCGCAGAAGCAGAGCCACAGGTGCAGCTGGTGAATCCGCAGGAGCGAAAATGGTTGGGCAGATATTTAAAATATATGGTTTGAGTCTTCGTCTCATTTTGAGAGTTTTAGGGTGCGGACTTAGGCGAATTTTGAATAGGTTTTCACCTAGATTGAAGAGGCAAGAAATTCTTGATCATTTTTACTCATTAGTATTGAATACCCGTTGATATCTACGACTAGATTATATGTTTTTAAGGTGGAAATTGGGGAACAATTGTGAAACATCATAGACCGAATTTTGGGGATTTGAGTGCCGATTTAAGCTCGGAATTAGGTAATTTTGGTATGGTTGGACTTGTTATTGAATAGTTGTTCAGATTTTGTAAATTTGTTGGATTCCGAGATGTGGGCCCGTAGTTGACGTTTTGGTTTGACTTTTGTTAAAGAATCTAGCTTTATCATTTGGAATTGATTCTTATAGCTTGTATTGATTGTATTAAGTTTTTGTGGCTAGATTCGAGACGTTCAGAGGTCGATTCACGAGGCAAGGGCTTGCTAGAGTAGGTATTTGCACGTTTGAGGTAATTAACACTTCTAAACTTGATACTAAGGGTATGAATCCCTAAACTACATTTTAGGTGGTTGGTGTTGAGGTGACGCACATGCTAGGTAACGGGTGTGTGGGCGTGCACCGTAGTAATTGTCACTCAGTTGCTTCCGTGGAACTGTGTAGTATCTAATCTTGTTATTATTCGTGGATTCTCCATGTGTTATAGAAATTTAGTTGTGATTCATGTTAGAAATCATATTTAGGGTATATGCTAGTATTGTTAGGACCCACACAGGTCGTTTCTATTGTTGAGTTATTGGCTTAAATTGCAGTTATGTACTTAGTCTCATTTATCATTTGCATATTATATCTCAGTCCTTGTTATCATTTATTGTTACATAATGTATTATTGTTTTGGGATGATTGGAATGAGTTTTGTGAGCCCGAGAGACTGGAGAGATTGATGACTGAGTGAGGCTGAGGGCCTTATTGTGAGTCAAACTTATGGGATCGGGTTGCACATTACAGAAGGCTTTATTGATTCATGATGGGATCAGACTGCACGCCGCAGCATGCCATATTGGCTTATATTAGCGCTTGGGAAGGATCCACCCCTCTAGAATCTGACATACCAGCAGTAAGAGCAGGTGAGTGCGAGTGCCAAGTGATTGAGAGTGTTGAGTGATTGGGAGTGCTGAGTGATTGAGCGTGTCAGTGAGGTTGAATACTCCGAGAGCATGAGCATATGAGTTTATCATTTTGTTGCATTACAGGTGACATGCATATTTGACATGGTGACATAGAGATGTAATATTCCTCATGTTAGCTATACTTGACATATTTTATCAGTATTGAGCCTAAAATTTTAAACTTGAAAGCATGTCTACTTTTCTGCATTGTGTACAACTGATTATGAGATTTTCTTTAAATTATTATTGTCATTTTCCTCTCATATCTGTATCGGTTTTGTCTGGACTTTGACTGTACATATCTGATCTCATCATTGTTTTCAGCAAAAGTTTAGTCCTGTTACTATTGAGTACATTGGGTCGATTGTACTCATACTATACTTTGCACTTCGTATGCAGATCTAGGTACTTTTGGGCACGGTGGTTGCTAGGCTTGGAGCCTTTCCTGCTTGGAGACTTTTGAGGTAGCTGCTCACTGTTCTACCTTTCCAGACAGTTGTATTAGGAATTTTGACTATGTTGATATTTAGTAGCTCATGTACTTAGTGATACCTGGATTTTGGGAATTTTGTATTGAGTCGCGGTATCTTCTTATCAGTTATTTATTAGAATATGTCAGTGTTAAACTTATTTCATCATGTTTTGAATTCAAAATGCATAGTTATTTGTGATTGTCGGCTTGCCTAGTTCTATGATAGGCGCCATCACGACATGTTGAGTTTTGGGTCGTGACAAATCTGCATGGCATGGTCACATACATAACAGCATAATCCGCCTGGCGTGGTCACATGCATAACATCACAATCCGTTTGGCGTGGTCACGGGCATCCAGTCTAGATCATATCACACACAAGAAAATATACAAGAATGTATGTATATGATAAATGAACAACAAATCTCATGCTTCTGGACTGGTATATGTGACATGCTAGAGTGTAGGCATGTGCGTAGTATGCTATCATAGCTCAGACTGGCAATTTCATCACATAATAACAATTATCAAGTTCTTTCAAGGAATAAGCCTCCATATAACCTCAAGCACGACTCAAATAGTTCATAATAATGTTACAAATATGAGAAACATCATACCTTAAAGTTTAACAGTCAACTTTATGCATATCACAACCTTAAGAATAACCAAGCATGGATAAATACCCCGGTGTTAGCACATGGGCTCATGCCCTACACATGTGTGCACCCATAGCATGTAACTATCACAAATAATCCAGACAACTAGTGCCTCAACCAAGTTTAGGTAAGATGCTTACCTCAAAAAAAACAAATTACTCCACTAACAAGCCCTACCCGTGCGTATCAACCTCTGAAAGGCTCGAATCTAGTCAAAATAACGTAATACTATCGATAAAAGCTATAGGAAGTGATTCTAAAAGATAAATAGAAGATCTTTAACTCAAGTCAAAAAGTCAACCCAAAAAGTTATCCCTGGACCTGCACTACGGAACCCGACAAAATTCATAAATTCTGAACATTCATTCAATTACGAGTCCAACTTTACAAAAATCGTCTAATTCCAATCATAAATCGCCCCTCAAATCCTCAAATTACGCTCTCAAATCATGAACATTAGGTGTAATAATAAATGGGTATTCAATATTTATAAAAAAAAGTAATTAGAATTCACTTACCTCTTCAACCTAGGTAGAAAGATTTCCAAAAATCCCCCTAGTCCGAATTTCAAAATTCCCGAAAGGAAAGAAAAACTCAAACCCTCGATTTTTAAACAACTGCCCAGCGATCCTGCTCCTGCTACCCAGAAGTCCGCTTCTATGGAGCCGCTCCTATAGTTTAAAATGCGCACATGCGCAACCCACTTATGTCCCGACTCTCCGCTTCTGCGGTCGGGCTCCCGCATGTGAACATGCGCACCTGCGGAGAAACGTTACGCACCTGCGGTCCTTCCGCTTCTGTGCTTCCCTTCATCGCAGAAGCATTGCTTCTACAGAGATATTTTTCACATATGTGATCCCACTATTTCCAGTCTCCTTCCACATCTACGACCATATCGCCCACATGCGGTGCCGCATCTGCGGCCATTCCCATCGCCTGTGCGAATGCACCATAAACCTGAAACTTCAGCACTTCTCCAAAGTGCAACCATGCTCCGCCAACCATCCAAATCACTCCCAAGGCCCTTGGGGCCCCATCCAGACATACCAACAAGTTCTAAAACATAATATGAACTCTCTCAAAGCCTCAAATCACATAAAAAAAATACTAAAACTACAAATCGTACATCGATTCAAGCCTAATGAACAATTGAACTTCTAAATTCTAAAACTAATGTTGAATCATACCCGATCAACTCTATTTGACTTTAAATTTTTCAAACAAGTCATAAATGACACAATAGACCTACTCCAACTCCCGAAACAAAAGTCTGAACCCGATCTCCACAAAGTCCACTGTCGGTTAAACTTCACAACCTTCCAAACCTTTAACTTTTCAACTTTTGTCAATTGAAGCCAATACGACTTACGGACCTCCAAATCAATATCTAAACATACTCCTATATCCAAAATCACCATACAAAGCTATCAAAACCATTAAAACTCCATTCCAGAGTTGTTTACACAGAAGTCAAATTCCGGTCAACTCTATCAACTTAAGCTTCCAACCTTGGGACTAAGTGTCCCAATTCACTCCGAAAATTTTCCGAAACCAATCTGACTACCCTGGCAAGTCACATAACCATAAGAAACATATAATAAGTAATAAACATGGAATTAAGGCTACAATACATAAAATAACCAGTCGGGTCGTTACATATGTAAAACTAAGAAATTGAATTCTTACATGTGTAATTTGAAAGAAAAAACAAACCTATAATTTTCAAAACCAATTAAAAACTTCGTCACCCCCATTGTCGTCCTCTTCCTTCCCCTACGCGCTCAAAATTGAGTGAGATACACTCACTTAGTCAGATTTGGTACCAGAGGATGATTGAGCTTGAAGGATATTAAATTTGGATTCAAAAGTGGTCGCCAGACTTCAAACCAGATGAGGACATTCCAACAGTTCCAATATGGACTCTTTTACCAGGTTATCCATTTTATATGCATAATTGGCTCTATGCCAAGCATCTTATCGGGGAAGTTGGTATCTCATTGGAACTTTATGTAGCCACTGAAACAATGAATAAACCAAGCATGGCTAAGGTGAGAGTAGGCATTGATCCACTTAGGCCACTGTATAATGTCTTTATAGGAGATTAAGATGATAACTCTCCACATAAGGGATTTGAGTAGAAAAGTGAATATGAAAATATCCCAAAATGTTGTAGACACGGCAAGAAATTGGGTCATTCTCGTTTCAATTGTAGAGCCTCGAAAAATAAAATCTTTCTGAAAAAAATTGAGGAAGAGATCATAAACAATAGAGACCAACCTAAATACTCTAATAAGGAAGATCCTACAAATGTGAGAGTTCTTATGAAAGATATACAACAAAGGGGACGGGAAGGACAAATCATGGAAAATGATGCTAGTAAGAAGAGAAGGGGAAGAAGTGAACCTTCTAAAAGTGCCTACAAACCCACTGGAGTCATTTTTGGTATAGACAAGCATCTCCAACTAATGAGACTATTGCTAAGAAAAGTACGAAGGAGAGCAATGAATGGGTAGGTACAGATGAATGGGTAGATGAGTTTTCATTAGAAGAATAAAACACATCAGAAGAATCCTTAAATGAACGTACAAAGAAAATTATACAAACTAGTATAGGTACTAAATCCGAAAGGGATTGAACTAAAGAGGTTGCTAGTGAAGCCTCTATGCAAGGGAACATATCCCTAAGGACTTTGAACAGAGAAAAGACAAAGAAGACACACAGGGAGTCTCGTATTACTAGGAATCAAAATTTGAATTCACAAAACCCTTCCAAATTATCTCTCAATGATTAAAGTGCTTATTGGAATATAAGGGGTATGAAATCCTAAGCTTCAACAGAGAGAAATTTCTTATTACAAGTCATAAGATCTCCTTAGTTGATATTCAAGAACCATTTATCAAGGAGAATAAAATTAAAAATTATAACCACACTCTTGGTATGCAGGGGTGCTTAGCTAATTTCAGTAATAAAATATGGATTTTTTGGTGTAACAATTTGAAATACTCTATCTTTGCTAGTAAAGACCAAATGGTTATTTGTAGGATATATAATGGACATACTGATCATGAATCCTTTGTGTCTATAGTTTATGCCAAGTCTAAATCTACAGGGAGAGAAGAATTGTGGGATTACACGAGAGACTTTACTTCCACTATCAATCATCTCTGGGCTGTGTGTGGGGACTTCAATAGTAATCCATCAATAAAACAAATAATGGGGAAAGCCTCACAGACGTAGTAATAGCATCTTATTGATGGAGACACCAAATGACTATGGCCTTGATGACATTGATTATAGTGAAAATAAGTTTACTTGGTTCAATGAAAGAAAAGAGCATAACATTATCTAGAAAAGACTAGATTGGATGCTCATTAATGATGAATGGAATGACTGTTTCTCTAGTAATAGTGTTCAACATTTGGCTAGAGTAAGCTCTGACCGGTGACTTTTATTGATTTTTGTTGGGAACAACTCTGATAGTCATATCAAATATTAGATTCCTAAACTTCTGGGTGGTTATGAGGGATTTCATGATGTGGTTAGTAGTAATTGGAACTATCATGCAAGTGGCAATATTTTCTAGAAAGTGCATCAAAATATGAAAAATATTAGCAAAGCTCTTAGTATGTGGTCCAAAACCAAAGTGGGAGACATTTTTATGAGAGCTCATTTATCGAAAGAAAAAGTCAAATATATTGAGGGGATATAATCTAATTCTCTAAATCAAGAGGACATAATGCACATGAACAGCCAAGTATGAGCTTAAACTTCATCACTAGCATGTGAATACCTTTTGGAGAGAAAAAGTCAATCTTAAATGGCTACTAGAGGGTGATAAGAATACTAAGCTTTTTCATTCTACAGTTAGAGGAAGAAGGAAAATCCTCCAGATCCACAGAATTAAAGTTGAAGATGAATGGATAGAAGGAGAAGATAACATTGGCAAGGAAGCTGTGGGCTATTGTCAAAATCTATTTTCTTAGAATAACTATACAGTCGACATGAGTGTTTTGGAGAATATTGTAAGTACGATCGATGACACTGATAATTAGATGCTTATGGCTGATCCTACTCATGAGGAAGTTCAATATGTTGTTTTTAACATTAACCCAAATAGTTCACCTGGACCAGATGGTTTCAACATCATATTTTTTCAGTAAGCTTTGAAATATTGTGGGTACAGATATTGTGGAATTGGTCAAGGCTATTTTTAATGGTGAATAATTGCCTAAATATTTTACAAGCACATGCCTAGTACTTATCCCTAAAGTATAGTCCCCTCAAACCTTCTCTGAGTTTAGACCCATTAGTCTAAGAAATGTCACTCAAAAGATTATTTCTAAAGTTTTGAAAGCTAGACTCTACTATCTTCCCCAAGATTATCTGTCTGAACTAGAGTGACTTTATTGGGGGGGGG
>AWOL01S0002477.1:176369-196338 GCA_000715115.1 Nicotiana otophora | reverse complement strand
ACCCGCCTTAGCCTCGTCACTACTTCGTCGAGGTTAGGCTCGACACTTACAGAGTACATGGGGTCGGTTGTACTCATACTACACTCTGCACTTATTGTGCAGATACCGGAGTTGGTCCTAGCGGCGTTCAGTGGACTTGTTCGGATCCAACTATTTAGCGGACACTTGAGTTATAGCTGCACGACGTCCGCAACCCTGAAGTCCCCTTCTACTTCTTTTAGTTGTTTATTTGATTCAGACAGTTATATTTATTTCGGACCATTATCTGTAGTATCTTAGACGCTCATGTATTCGTGCCACCAGTTCCGGGATGTGTATTTGGATTTCGTCATTTATTAGCTTATTTACTTATTGCAGACTATTCAGTTTCATTCTTGTCGTTTAATTTGGAAACAATTATTTAAAATGGTTAATAGATATAACTAACGTTGGTCTGCCTAGCAAGTGTAATGTTAAACGCCATCACGTTCCAGAGGGTGAGAATTCCGGACAGTGACAGATGCAATAATTTCGGTGGATACAGATAATGGTTTCAGATCGTTGTGTCCTTCAAAAAGTCAGATAATATATATACTCCGAATAATAGAAATGCATATACCCAGGAGTTTTACGTCATTTTGTTAAATTATAGGAAAAAGAATATAAATGAAGTCAAGTCTAACAATGTAGTGGGCAGATAGAAGTCAAAAGTTGACTACCCATATTATTCAATTAAACAAAGTTGGCATATAGCCGGGTGGCTACTCATAATTATTCAATTCTTAACTAAAACCCACGTTTGTCCCATCCTTGTTAATTCGAATTCATATTTTTCTTTTCTAAGTGCAAATGCAAAGTTATATGCATAGTCCATGGTGGGTGTACTCGTTTTCCCAGAAATTCAACGCTACAATTTAATAACAAAATTACGCACAAACAATACCTGTTTAGCTTTGCTTTTATATTTTTTTATTGTTATATTCATCCCTTGTGAATCATAAGAAAATTACTAGTACTGCAATTAATTTAATCGTGGAGATGTACTAAGATTTCTCAATTATAAATAGATCTCAACTGCAAGAGGTCCAATAGTCCTAAGGGTGGCAAGTGGGCCGGTCCCGGACTTAAACGGGCTAAGTGGTCCGGTCCAAACGGTCCCGGTCCCGGGCCGGTCCCAAATTAAACGGGCTAAACGTTTCGGAACTAAATGGTCTTTTTGTAGGGACCGGCTCGAGACCGGGACCGGAACCGTTTGGTCCCGGGCTAAGCGGTCCCGGCCTGCGGGCTAAATGGGCTAAGTGGGCCCAATAGATTTTTTTAAAAAAATTAAATAGAAATTAAAGACAAAAGGATGTTAAAAATAATATCTAAGTCTAAAGACAAAAATATTATAAAGAGATATGCCTTGTAATTTTATTATAGCATTAGAAAATATGGCAATATCTTTCTTAGTCTTCATCCCCCTATGGAATGAGACAACAAGGTGCTAATACCACCATTGAGAAGAAAAAGAAACTAATCAAGATATGCCAAAATATAAGTTACATAATACATACTAATTTTTATTCATACAAGTTACATGGTATCTCTTACAAACTTCATAAATCTATCAAGGTCCGGAAAAATTTTCGTTGGTGGTGGCGGAAGAGTAGCTTGGTCATCGCCACTTTCGGGCGAAGCAATATCCTCCGCAAGTTCAGCTAGCATTTCTTCGTAAGCTTCGTCTTAATCTTGTTGTAATTCAGCAAGTCCAAAATTTCTTCTTTCCGACCGGATCCAATCTCTGAAAAGTACTAATTTTTCCAAACTCTCCCTCATAAACGCTCTATAATCACCGAGTTGAAGTCTTGCTTGACTGAAAGCGCTCTCTGATGCCACTGTTGAAGCTTGAATAGTTAAAATATCTCGGGCCATCCTTGAAAGAACCGGAAAGTGTTTTTCTTTGTCCTTCCACCATTCCAAAAGATTAAAGGAGTCGTTGAGATTCACTTCCTCAATTGCCTGCGACAAATAAACTTCAAGCTCATTTAGTTGTGAAAAAGCACTACTACTACAACCTTGAGAACCCCTAAACCCCGCCCAAGCACTAAGTGCTCTTACTCCCGCAGTTCTTTTAGATGATTGAGAATCAGAAGAAGAAGGAGTTGGAACATTTGGTCTAGCATGATTTAATGCAACTTGATAAGCATTATAAATAGTTTGAACATTTATTTTAATTGAGGCTATTGCGTCCGGAAGTTTAGACAACTCCTCGTCTTCAAGTGCTAAACCATTATAAACAGTTTCATACCAAAATTGAGGACCTCCTAATTTCATAGTAGGATTTAACAATGCAGCAACACCATAAATAGGGGGAATAGAGAAAAAATATTTTTAAAATTTTTTTCTCATAGAATCAATAGATAGTTAATAAATTTCTCCACCCTCTGAAAAATGATCAAACAAATTTGCAAGTTCTGCAATATAAAACTAAACAGTTAGAAATAGTAGGATAATATTGCCCAGAAAATTCATTTGTAGCAATATGAAATTTTTCTAAAAACTCTACAAGTATTTTAACATTAGCCCAATCCCCATTTATAAGGTGCTCATCATCATCACTTACATGTGCATTAAATATTGAGTTTATGGGGTTTCTATATTCATATGCAACAACCAAACTTTCATACATATAATTCCATCTAGTTGGACAAGGTTTAGGAACCTTTCTTTCTCTTAGGCCAAATTCATCGCATCTTTTAAAATATTCTCTAAGTCTACTTCTACGGTTTGAATAAAAAAGCCGGTTAAGATCCATTTTAACCTTTTCAATTTTAATATTTAAAATTCTCATACCATCACCCACAATTAAATGGTAAATATGACAAATACATCTAACATGAGTATCAGATGGGGCATCATTTGGATTAGCAGGGTTATCACTAGTTGGGTTAACATCGGGAGCAGGACTAGTTGATGTATCATCATCCGGTTGAGTTTCATCAAAATCTGGACCAGCCCACTTGCCCATCATAGTCCAAACATTTGCAAAAGAAGACCATTCAACCTGAGGAGCCGATCCAACTTAGTATCCAAATCTTTTGAAAAGAATATGGAAAATAAAGGATTAAGCACCAATATGAGGAGAGTCCTCTTCTTGATTAATTGTCTAATACTCGCTGTCGGTATCTATGCTGGTCCTCTAATGATTCGTCTATATTATGTTGAGGGAGGTTCAAGAATATGGCTTAGCAGTTGGTTACAAACTGTTGGATGGCCACTCACTCTTATACCTCTGGCCATCCTATACTTCTATCGTCGAAAATCTGAAGGCTCTAATGCCAAGTTTTACTTCATAACACCTAGAATCTTTGTTGCAACAACAACAATAACCCAGTATAATATCACAAGTGAGGTCCGGAGAGGGTAGTGTGTACGCAGACTTTACCCCTATCCTGGGGTAGAGAGGCTGTTTTCGATAGACCCTCGGCTCCCTCCTTCCAAGAACTCCCACCTTGCTCTTGGGGTGACTCGAACTCACAACCTCTTAGTTTGACGTGGAGGGTGCTTACCACTAGAGCAACCCACTCTTGTCTTCATTGCATCATTCGTTATTGGCATTGTCATCGGTAACAATAATAATCCAATATAATTCCACTAGTGGGGTCTGGAGATGGTAGTGTGTACGCAGACCTTACCCCTACCCTGGGGTAGAGAGGTTGTTTCTGATAGACCCTCGGCTCCCTCCTTCCAAGAACTCCCACCTTGATCTTGGGGTGACTCGAACTCACAACCTCTTGGTTGCACGTGGAGGGTGCTTACCACTAGAGCAACCCACTCTTGTCTTCATTGCATCATTCGTTATTGGCATTGTCACTGGTGTTGATGATTTTCTCTATTGGTGGGGCGGGTCAAAACTCCCTGTGTCAACCTATTCACTTCTTCTTGCTGCTCAAACTTCCTTCACATCAGTAGGTGCTTTCTTTATAGTAAGGCTGAAGTTTACACCCTACTCTATCAATGCAGTAGTTCTTCTGATAGTAGGTGTTGTTTTATTGGGTGTTCGATCTAATGGTGATAGACCATAGGGTGTGACAAGTGAAGCATATATTATTGGTTTTATGATGACACTTCTGGCAGCAGCTTTGTATGGAGTCATTTTGCCTTTTATTGAGTTGATTTATTTGAAGGCAAAATAAACTATTACTGCTACGCTAGTATTGGAGATTCAGATGTTCATGTGTTTTGCCGCTACTGCTTTTTGCATCGTAAAAATGATTGCCCATAACGACTTTCAGGTACTATTGTTTTTCCCTGTAACTCATTTCTACCCATGCAGCTCACTCATTCCCGTAGAGGGATGAAAACTCTGGTCATGGAATACGTTTTAATATTTTGGCATACATATCAATATCGTGCGTTTGGGTTGAATGAGACATCTTACATAGATGACACGTTATTTGAAATTTGGATCTGTCAAAAGTATATAAAAGCTGGAGCAGTACTAGATTCGAACACATTTACTTAAATATGATATATCATAAATGCTTCCTCGGTTTCAATTTTGTTTAGCTATAGAGAATCTCTTTAAGGAGCGAGGATTAACATATTGATCAAACTTTGCAGGCAATGTCAAGGGAGGCAAAACAATTTAACCTCGAAGAAGCAAGATATTATACAGTAATAGTATGGACTTTTTTTATTTGGCAATGCTTTTTCGTGGGTGTTATTGGAGTCAATTACTGCTCTTTTTCTTTGATGTCCGAGGTTATGATCGCGGTTTTGTTTTTGGTTACTAAGGTATTTAGCTGTAGTTTTCTTTAGTGAAAATATTTCAGGTGAAAATGACCTTGCTCTTTTCCTTTCTCTTTTGGGTTTCGTCTCATACTTCTACGTGGAGTTCAGACAAACAAAGAAGGAGAAGAACACAAGTCAAAAAACTGAGATGACAACAACACATACTGAGTTTGTTTGAATTACCGAGTCTTTTTCATATACTGTTCATGGCTATATAGATAAAGAATTTTTATTTTTTGTAGAAAATAGTGTAGGTCGTTTTCTTTCAGTGCTACTTTCGTTATTTGTGAAAAGGTCTCTTTCATTGAAATTTCTGATCTGATGATTTATACGTCAATACCACACGAGAGGGGTGATTTGTGTGGTGTCCAATTTTTCGCGGGCACAGATTATAGAAGGACCTGGTTCTTCTATGTGTTCAAACTACTACTGTTGCGGAATAATAAGTACAAAAAATAAAGAACACAAAGGTTTTTACGTGAAAAACACCTGATCCAAAAGGTGAAAAAACCACGACATACTTTCTAGTAGGATTTTTCCAAAACTCTTTACTAAATCAGTGAGCCAAAACAGCATTTACAAAAACTCTTTTGTAAACCTAGGATTACCTCTAATGCTTTATGCAAATTAGCCTCTAGCTATTTGCGACAAACTTTAAATTAACTCTAACTTGAAATCACAAAGTACCTATTGCAGACGCTTCTAGATAAAGCTAAAAAGGTACAAGTTAAAACCACCTACTATAAATAACTAGACTAAAAGACAACAATTGGAACTGGTTCTTCTAGCTAGTTCAAGTAGCGTTAGATTCGCACCCTCAAATATCACTCGAACTACTTGCAAAATTGCCTCGCTATTGTGCTCTCAATTCTTGCTTAACTTCTGCTTTTGTGCCTCCATGTACAATAAGAACATTCTATAATATATAGGAGTTAATAGATAAAGAATTAACTAGAATCCTAATGCTACTCTTCCTTGGTGGAAGAGTTCTAGTTAAACTTAACTCCTAAATCCTTCCTTATCTTAGATACTGTTCTTACTGAATAAGGAGTCCTTCTCCTTATCGGTTTTGCAATCTTTTTGATAAGGAGATATCTCATTCTACCAGAATACACTTATCTACTGCATGTGCACCTCACATGCCTTGACTCTGCCGGTGTTTATGTCTGCCAGTGATGGACTTGGTTTATATCTGAGTTCCTTTGTCAATCTTCAAAACTACTCTCTTTCTTGGGCCAACAAATTCCTCCTTTTTTATGATGACAAACTTTGTGCGTCCATAAGCTTAGGCCTGTTTCAACTTAATCCAACATTGACACATATTAGAGTATTAAGTACTTATCATAAAGAATCAAGGTCATTTAGGTAATAAATATCACTTGTTCAGAGCACATCTTCCTCCTTTTGCCATCATCGAAAAGTTGAAAAAAGATTTGTGAGTCCCAGATTTTATAAAAATTACTCATGGCCACTGGGGCAACTGCACATGCATTCATGGATCAATCATCAGTAATCAACTAAGAATTCAAACTATCAAAGAAATAGAGACAGTGCATAAGAACAAGAGCAGCAAATTTCTTTTATATAAAGTATGTTTCTTCCACAATCCACAAAATTAAACAAAAACATTTAAAGCATGAGCAACAAAAAGAAAAAGTCTCAAATCAGGGTCACTGAATTTCTAGGCAGGCTAGGAAATTAAGGCTTGGAAGAACTAGGGGCGTGAAGAATTCCCCTCATTCTTCTCCCTTTCCTTTGTAAGCTCAACTCTTAGAACATCCCTCTCAGATTCAACCTCAGCCAAACGAGTCTTCATCCTTGCTATCGTATCATCCTTTGCCCCACTCTCCTGCACTAGGGCTCTGACCTTGTTGTTTACATGTGTCCTTTTCGATGAATCAGGTTCATTGGGGACGACATGGATCTCATAATCACAAACAAGAAGAGTATTGATCCAAAAATGGTCTTTGCTTGTGGCCATCTTCCCCTTCTTCAATGGCACCTTAAAATGAGCAAGAATAGAAGTGAGGATGAAACCATAAGGAATGGCATGGGCTTTGGAGCCATTGACAACTCTGTCCAAAAGCTGAATGATGAACCCAAGCCAGTTTATCTGCCTCCCACTGTCCATACACTACATCAAGACCAAGTCCATGTAATTTGCAATATGCCTCCTTTCCTGCCTTGGCAACACGCACTTGTTGATGAATTCAAAGATCACCTGGTGGGGTGGCTTCATTTCACTCTTATAGACTGCCTTGGGCTCACTCTCTTCTTCATTATCACAAAATTTCCTTGTGATAGCCAGGGCAGTTGGAAAAGAATCCAGGCTGGGCCATTTCTGCCTAGTATAGTCATCATAGCCTTCAGAGGGTATGTCAAGGATTTCACCCAGTGCTTTAGCATCAAAAGGGATTTGGACCCCTTTCACTAGGCTGGTGACTCTGCCTTCCTTGACCTCAGCATTGCCCATGAATTCCACAATCTCATTCTTAGCCAGTCTCCCATCCAACTGAAGGACCATGTCCTTCCACCCCTGTATCTCATGCTTCTCCAGCAGCAAAATCATTCCTTCTTCTTCCAAGTCCTTCAACAATCTCCCCTTTAGAATTGTTATTTTACCAAACTTTGTTAGCTTGTTCTTCTCACAATCAGACACATCCCCCTCTTCACCACTCCAATCATCTTATTCAGTAATTTTCACTTGCTTGGCTTTCACTGCAGACCTGGTTCGCTTAGCCAAGATAGAGGGTTCAGCAGACTTTGAAACAGATAAAGAATTCTTTGAGGAAGTCTTGGCTTTCTTTGGCCTAGGGGTCTGAACCTCTACCTTTGCCACCTTTTCACTTTGATGGACCAGGTCCATCTCATCCAGCTCAACAGCCTCAACAGGCTCAATCACTTTTTCTTTTCCTTTATCCACTCTTTTCTTCTTACTCTCCTCTAAAGCTCTCTGCAACTCCTCCTCACTCTACTTTTGCTTGCTCCTTATAATTCTTCCTCTTGGAAGAGCAATATCAAAGGTCTCAGAAGGAGCAACTTTCTGTTTCTTGTTGGCTCTTGCTATCCCAGAGGTCTTAGCTTTAGGAGTTCTTTTCTTCTTGGGTTGGTAACTATCACTTAACTTTTTCAAGAGATCAGCCAGGGTTTCCTCAGCAGATGAACTAGGTTCATCTGCTTGCTTCCCAAGATTTACTAGCCCTTCAACGGCTTCTCCTGATCCACTTCCCCCTGTGTGCCTGCCATCTTCTTCCTCCTTCTCTGGCTCAGCTCCACAAATAGACATTATAACAGATTGAGAGGTGGGTGAAGAATCAACCACTTCTTTCCATTTTCCCTTCTCTTCACTCCGTACTCCCTCTCTCTCTTTTTCCTTTTCAATTTTGTTTTTACCACCTCTCCTTCTTGTCTCAGGTATTTCCACATTTATCACAGACCCAACCAGGATGAACCTAGTTTCTAAATTTTTACCGATCTCAAAAATAACCTCATATGAAGGTTTTGGGACAAAAGTTACCTGTTCAGAATCGGAAGACCCAGTTTCTTCCCCCTCAGTCGCTGATTTAAAGGAATCACTCAAATTTTGTGAGTTTTGGGCTTGGCTTGCTTGAAGTTGGTCATTTAAGTTTTGAGATAACGCACTGCTGGCCACTGTTTTTCTAGCAAGCATTTTGTCTCTTCTTTTTCTAGGTTGGGAGGTAGAACTAGGTTGAGGGGTTGTAGAGGAAGAGCAAGGAGTAGGGGGTGGAGGAGTACCACGGTTATTCCAGGGGTTAGACATTTTGGTTATGGTTTTGTGATGAAGGAAAAATCTTGGATTGACTTCGAAGGCAAGGAGAGAAGAAAGGGTTTTGATGGTTTTTCAGAAATAAAGAAGAATTTGCAGAGTTGATGATGAGGGATTTAAAGGAGAAGTGTAATTAATACACAACGGCAGCTTTTTGTGGTCAATTAGAAGTCTAATCACTCTGCAATTTTTAGTTTGGAATGACGGTTACAACTCCCCTAGTTGAAACAGTGAGGATTCTTTTAATTCGATGAGGATTCTTTAGTTGAAACGGAACTAGTTCAAATATTTATTGGATAGGGTTTGGAAGATTTTGGACTTGAGTAGAGTTCTGCTCGTGATTTAAATATTAGTATTTCAAAATGTGCAGAGTGTAGAATGCATACCTCGTTTTTCAGATGAACCAGTACTGATAAACCATGTTCTTCGCTAAGAATCCTCGCAACCATGTCTCAATTTGCAAAAATAGAGAAACTTTCATTAGAGACCAGTGATTCATATTAAAACATGGCATAGGAGTAAACGATTTATAGTATGAGACTGAGCAATAATTAATCTCGTTATTTACACAAGTTCCAGATTTTCTAACCAATATGTTTTTTCATTTTGCTTTTCATGTACCATCTGAACTGGTTCACTTAGATTATCTTAATCATCCCTAATTCTAACCCGGTCCTTTCAAAGTGCTCTTTACTTAGTGCTTTTGTAAATATATCAGCAATCTGTTTATCAGTAGCACAAAACTCTATAGTGATCAATCCCTACTCATAATTGTCCTTTATAAAGTGATGTCTAACATCTATGTGATTTGTTCTTTTATGATGAGCGGGGTTCTTTGTCATACTAATAGCATTAATGTTATCACAAAAGATAGGAATACATCCAACATCGATTCCAAAATCCCACAATTGCTGTTTAATCCACAATAGTTGAGCACAACATGAGGCTGCAACCACATACTCAGCCTCTGTAGTAGATAAGGCCACAGAATTATGCTTTTTAGTGGCCCAAGAGACAAGGCATGAGCCAGGAAAGTGTGCCATACTTGAGGTGCTCTTTCTGTCCACTAGAAAATATGCATAGTCAGCATCAGCATATCCCACAAGATTAAAATTACTACCTTTTGGATACCAAAGACAAAGATCAGTGGTGCCTTTTAGGTATCTCAAGATTCTCTTTACAGCAGTCAAGTGAGATTCCTTTGGATTTGCCTGAAATCTTACACAAAGTCCTACACTGAAAATAATGTCAGGTCTACTAGTAGTGAGATACAATAATGAACCAATCATTCCCCTATACAACTTCCGATCAATAGATGAACCGGGTTCATCAATATCCAACTTTGTGGCTGTTGCAATAGGAGTGTCGATTTCTTTGGAATCTTCCATTTTAAAAAGAAACTCTTTTACATACTTCTGCCGATGGATCATAGTTCCATTTGAATTTTGTTTAATTTGTAAGCCTAAAAAGAAATTAAGCTCACCCATCATGCTCATTTCAAATTCACTCCCCATTAGTTTAGCAAATTCTTTACTTAGTTTATCAGTAGTTTCTCCAAAGATTATGTCATCTACATATATCTGAACTACCAAGAGATCTTTACCTTTTTATTTCAAGAACAAAGTGCTGTCAATTTTACCTCTCTTGTAGTTATGCTTAAACAAAAATTTTGATAATCTTTCATACCATGCTCTTGGAGCTTGCTTGAGTCCATAGAGTGCTTTGTCAAGTTTGTACACATGATCAGAATTTTCCTTGTTCTCAAACCCTAGCGGTTGCTTGACAAACACTTCTTCCTTCAAATAGCCATTTAGGAAGGCACTCTTGACATCCATCTGGTGAAGGGTGAATTCCATGTAGGCAGCAAAGGCTATGGGGAGCCTTATAGCTTCCAGCCTTGCCACTGGGACAAAAGTTTCATCATAGTCTATGCCTACCTCCTGACTATATCCTTGAACCACCAATCTTGCTTTGTTTCTTGTAACGGCTCCATCTTCATCAAGTTTGTTTCTGAAGACCAATTTAGTGCCAATTACTGATCTATCTAAGGGTCTTGGTACCAGATGCCAAACTTGACTCCTTTTAAATTGGTTGAGTTTATCTTGCATTGTATTTACCGAGTCTGCATCCTGCAAAGCTTCAACAACATTTTTAGGTTCGATAAGAGATAAGAAAGCATCAAAAGCACAAAGATTCTTTAAAGAAGCTCCAGTTTTGATTTTAGAGGTTGGATCAATAATGATGTTCTCAATAAGATGAGAACTTTGATATATGTAGGGTTTCACAACCAACTGGTTACCCCTTGATGTTCCCTCACTGTTTTGTTGCTGTGGAACAGGTTCAGGTTTAGGTTCCACTGAAGTTTAAGAATTGTTTTGTTCTATTCCCCCTGTCATGTTTCCAGGGATAGATGAACCCGTTCCATCACCCGTTCCTTCCTCCAAAGATGCTTCAGTCTGGGCTATGGTTTTATTTAAGTGTTTAACCAGCCCAATTGCTTCATCATCCTGTTCGTGTCTCTCAGAAAGAATGTTAGTTTCATCAAAAACCACATGTACACTTTCTTCAACACACATAGTTCTTTTGTTATAAACCTTATAAGCTTTACTATGTGAAGAATATCCCAAGAATACTCCCTTATCACTTCTGGGATCAAACTTACCTAGGTAGTCCTTACCATTGTTGTGCACAAAGCACTTGTATCTAAATACCCTAAGATGGGATATGTTTGATTTGCTCCCTTTAAGTAACTCATAGGGAGTCTTCTCTACTAGAGGTCTTGTCATGCACCTATTTATGATATAGCATGCAGTATTTATAGCTTCTGCCCAGAAGCTATGGGGAAACTTACTAGAAAGAAGCATAGTCCTAGCCATATCTTCAAGAGTCCTATTATTTCTTTCAACTACTCTATTTTGTTGTGGAGTTCTAGGGGCAGAAAAATTATGATCTCTGCCATGCACATCATAAACTTCAGAAAAATTTAGCATTTTCAAATTCACTACCATGATCAGACCTAATTGATGCAAGTTGATATCCTAATTATTTCTGAGTTTTTCTAACAAAGGAAGTGAACATGTCAAATGCTTCATCATTAGATGTTAAAAATAGTGTCCAGGTAAACCTAGAATAATCATCAACAAGCACCATCACATATCCCTTACCACCTCTACTTAATATTCTCATTGGACCACAGGGATCCATATGAACCAGTTCCATCAATCTGGTGGTACTTACCACTTTCTTGCATTTAAAAGAGGATCTTACATGCTTCCCCCTTGCACAAGCCTCACAAACTTTGTCTTCCTTGAACTTAATGTTAGGCAGTCCTATCACCTAGTCCTTGGAGATTAATTTGTTGAGTTGACTTAGACTTGCATGTCCAAGCCTCTTATGCCAAATGAGGAGATCACTATCCAGCACACTTAAGCAAGTTAGGTCATTCGCTGAGAGTGTGGAAAAATCTATAATATATATATTATTCACTCTTTTACCCTGCAAAACAATCTTGCCAGTGATAAGATTTATCACAAAACATTTACTAGAGGTGAATGCTACCAAGTTACCTCTATCACACAATTGTGACACACTGATTAGGCTATACTTCAAGCCGTCCATCAAGTAGACATTCTCAATGGAATGAGAGTCATCCTTACCTACCTTACCAACCCTAATGATTTCACATTTCTTTCCATTTTCAAAGGAGACATTTCTTCCTTTGAGGTCCTCAAGTGAAAGGAACTAGTCCTTGCTTCCTGTCATATGCTTTGAGCAGCCAATATTTATATACCATATTTGGCTGCTCCCCTTCACTTAAACCAACAAAAGGAAATCAGGGGTTAGTCTTAGGAACCCAAACTAGTTTGAGTCCCTTTCTATAAGCAAAAGGATGAATTAAATTCTTTTTAGCCCAACTTGGTAATCAATTCTTCCCTTGAACAAAACTTTTGTTCTGTTTACTGGCCCTTTTTTTTGCGTTACATTCACTTTTATAGTGACCAGTCTTACCACAGTGAGTACAAATCTTGTTCTCACGAAGAGTGAGATACTTGCTTTTAGGATCCCACTTAGGTAGCTGATTCCCAAAGCCAAGTCCTCTTCTATTGCTACTGGGATGTTCCTGTAGCCATGACAAAGCATCGGAGGACCTATTCCATTTACTAGGTCTGTCTAGTTCATGCTTGACCTTGCCTAGATCCTCCTTTAGCACTCTTACCTACTCATCCTTCCTATACAACTCATCTTTCAGTTTGCCTACATTTTCTTCTAAAGTGAGTTGTGTGCAATCAGTTGTCTTCTTACTGATTCCTAGTTTCAATTTTAGATTTTCAGATTTTAACTCAAGAACATTTGCTTCAAATTTATTAACATGGTTCTTCATAGCAGTATTTTTACTCATAGTCTCACTAACTCTGAGTTCCAGGTTCTTAGACTTTGCTTTTAAAATCACACAATCCTTAGACATCTGTTCTTTTTCTTTATTTATTACCTTAGATTCATCAATAAAATCTACCAATAATTCAGAGAGTTTTTCTTTAGACAAAAACTTAATCTTGTCTTTGAGATGAATTATACTTACCTTAGATTCCTCATGAGATTCCCTATCTGATTCTCCAATTACCATAAGTGCTTGTTCTTCTCCATCTTCATCGTCTGAACTTTCTCCCCAAGCAGCAACCATAGCCTTTGTTGATCCTTTGTTCTTCTTGGGATGAACCTGTTCCTTCTTCCTGTTCCTTCGTTCAGATCTTTTCTTCTTCCATTCAATTTCCTATTAAGGGCAGTTCTTGATGTGATGATCAGTCTTCCTACACTTGTAGTAGCCCTCATTGGTCGTATTTTTAGGAACCCTTGCTTTGTTGTAATTTTCACCTTTTAAAGAACCTTTTCCTCTCAAAAGGTATTTCTTGAAGTCCTTGGTGATCATACCCATTTCATCTTCCTCTAGATCAGCACCTTCAGTGATTCTGAATGCCAGGCTCCTTTCCTTCTTGGGCACATCCGTCTTTATGGTCTGCCTTCTAAGTTCATACGCAGTGAGATTTCCAATCAGCTCATCCAGTTTAAGAGTTGCAATGTTCTTAGTTTCCTGAATTGCAGTGATTTTGCTTTTCCAAGAAACTGGTAGAACTCTAGTCAGAATCTTCTCAACTTTGTCTTCTTCAAGAAGAGTCCTTCCAAGAGACTTCAGTTCATTAATCAGTATGGTGAACCTTGTATACATCTCTTGGGTAGTCTCTCTTTCATTCATAAAGAAATTCTCATATTGAGAATATAGGAAAGTACCTCTGGACCTCTTCACTTGTGCAGTTCCTTCATGAGCCACTTGCAAGGTGTCCCAAATTTCCTTAGCAATAGTACAGCTTTGAATTCTGTTGTACTCGTCTGGACCAAGTCCACACACAAGCCATTTCTTGGCCTTAGCATTCTTCTCCTACTTTCTCAAGTCCTCAGCAGTGCAGTCAGCTCTTGTCTTTGGCACATCTACTCCTTTAGCATTCTTCTTCATGGTAGCCAAAGGACCATCAGTAACAATGTCCTATAGCTCGTAGTCTTCTCCAATTATGTGGTCTCTCATTATGTTCTTCCACTAGGAGTAGTACTGGCCATTGAAGAGTGGAGGCCTAACAGTTGATTGTCCTTCCCAGTTCCAGGTGGTGCACTCATCTTGATCTTCTCCTAAGGTATTAGCTTCTTCAAGGATAACCTGCTCTGATACAATTGATGTTTTATACATCAATACCACACAAGAGGGGGATGATTTGTATGGTGTCTAATTCTTCGCGTGCACGGATTGTAGAAAGACCTTCTTCTTCTATGTGTTCCAACTATTACTATTGCGGAATAATAAGTACAGAAAATAAAGAACACAGAGATTTTTACGTGAAAAACACCTGGCTCAAAAGGTGAAAAAATCACGACCTACTTCCCAGTAGGATTTTCTCAAAACTCTTTACTAAATCAGTGAGCCAAAATAGCATTTACAAAAACTCTTTTGTAAACCTAGGATTACCTCTAACCCTTTGTAGCAAATTAGCCTCTATCTATTTGCGACAAACTGCAAGTTAACTCTAACTTGAAAATACAAAGTACCTATTACAGACGCTTCTAGATAAAGCTAAAAAGGTACAAGTTAAAACCACCTACTAAAAATAACTAGACTAAAAGACAACAATTGAAACTGGTTCTTCTAGCTAGTTTAAGTAGCGTCAGATTCGCACACTCAAATATCACTCGAACTACTTGCAAAATTGCCTCACCATTATGCTCTCAATTTTCTGCAATATATAGGAGTTAGTAGATAAAGAATTAACTAGAATCCTAATGCTACTCTTCTTTAGTGGAAGAGTTCTAGTTAAACTCAACTCCTAAATCCTTCCTTATCTTAGATACTGTTTTCGATCAGGAGATATCTCATTCTACCAGAATACACTTATCTCCTGCATGTGCACCTCATGTGCCTTGACTCTGCCGGTGTCTATGTCTGCCAGTGATGGACCTAGTTCATATCTGAGTTCCTTTGTCAATCTTCAAAACTATTCTCTTTCTTGGGCCAACATGATGTTTCTCTTAAATCTCTAATGCAACACATGCAGATTTGCAGTGTCCAGTAAATGCTTATTTTTCATGACTAATTCAGCATTACAATTCATAACACCACTATTAAATAGTAATTAAATAATAAGAGTTTCATGGATACGTTGATTAACTAATATTTTCAAAGGTGCTGAACAATTAGTTATCAACTTTCATCTTGGACTTGTGAAATGGATTTACCTACGAGCTGTAAATCATGAAGAACATCACTTAAATATTTTTGTTTTCCTCGACATAAAGCCAAACAATTAACATAACTTTCAAAATCAAATTAATATATTTTCGTTTAAAAAAAAAGCACTTCTAATTTTTTAAGAATTTGGCTAAGCATGTTACAAATGGAATACGTATCTATTCATTATTGTTGAAAGAGGAAAAAGAGAAAATGCATAAGTATCCCCGACCTATAGCAAAAGTTTCAACTATACACTTTATCTTTGCGAGGGTCCTATTACCCCATGAACTATTTTAAAGTAGAATTATTTGCATCCTTAAAGCCTATGTGACAGAGTGTGTATATTTCATTCTCCTTGAAGTGAAGTCTTAATTAGCTTCATATGATGTATTATGACTTGTGTGAATCGTCGGTTTTGGTTTTTAGGTGATTCGGGATTGATTTGGAAGAATGATTCTCAACTAGAAAACTTTAAGTTGGAAGAGTTGATCAAGTTTGACTTTTGTGTATTTGACCTCATACCGGAGTTTTAATGATCCCGTTATATTTGGATGGCGTTTTTGGACTTGGTAGTATGTACATATTTGCATTTGGATGTTTCTAGAAGGTTTCAACACTATTTTGGCGAAAGTTGGAAATTTGAAGGGTTGAAATGTTCATAAGCTTGACCGGGAGTTGACCTTGATGATATCGGGTGTAGATTGTGATTTCGGGAATTGGAATAGCTTCGTTATGTTATTTAGAACTTGTGTGCAAAACTTGAGGTCATTCCGTGTTGATTTGATATGGTTCGGCACAAGTTTTGGAAGTTAAAAGTTCAAAGGTTCATACTGTTTGATTTGAGGTCCGATTCGTAGTTTTAATATTGTTATGTGAGATTTGAGGCCTCAAGTAGGTCTGTTTTATATTTTGGTACATGTTCGGATGAGATCTCGAGGGGCTCGGGTGCGTTTCAGATGAGTTTCGGTTCATTTCCAAGTTCTTTGGCACTTTTGTTTTCTGGTGTTTCAGACCTAGTTCGCGATTGCGAAGATTGGGTCGCGATTGCGTAGTGTATTAAGGGAGTTGGTATTTCCTTCATTGTGTTCACGATTGGGTAATCGCATTCGCGTACCTTTGTGAGGCTTGAGCATCGCGTTTGCATAGAGTTGAGTTGATGAGCTGGGAGCTGGAGGAAATGTCTTCGCGTTCACGAAGTATTAGTCACATTCGCGATGGTCTGGATCTAATGTGCATCGCGTTCGCGAGGTCTATACCGCGAACACGTAGGGTCTTTTGGTGGTGGTGAGTTTTTGTTCATTGCGAATGTGAGGGTCCTTCCGTGTTCGCGGAGTATTGTAATGACCCGACTGATCGTTTTGAGTATTGTAGCCATGTTCCCCCATTTATTACATATTTTATATTCGTTTGTTGATATGTGACTTGCCGGGGTGGTTGGTTTCGTTCCGAGGATGTTTCGGAATGCAATGGGACACTTAGTCCAAGGTTGGAAGCCTAAATTGAAAGAGTTGACTTGATGTTGACTTATGAGTAGATGACTACGGAATAGAGTTTTGATGGTTCTAATATATCTGTATGGTGATTTTTGACTTAGAAGTGTGTCTGGATATTAATTTGGAGGTCCGTGGATGGTTTTGGAAAATGAAGGTTTTGAGAGTTGAGAAGTTCGACCGAGAGTTGACTTTGTTGTTATCGTGCTCAAATTTTGGTTATGGAAGTTGGAATAGGTCCGTTGTGTCATTTATATCTTGTGTGCATAATTTAAGGTTAATCGGAATTAGTTTGACAGGTCTTAGTATCAATTGTAGAAGTTGGAAATTCATTAGTTTCAACAGGCTTGAATTGGTGTGCGATCCGTATTTTTGATGTTATTTGAGGCCTCGACTGAGTTCGTATGATGTTTTGAGATGTGTTGGTATGTGTAGATGGGGTTCCGGGGGCCAAGGGAGTGATTCGGATGGAAATCGGATTGAAGTTTGGACTTGAGGAAATGCCGAAAAATTGAAGGTCTGGTGCGATCGCACTTGCGAAGAATTGGTCGCAGGTGCGCAACCGCAGAAACGGTCATGGTATCGCAGGTGCGGAATGTTCTAAGGGCTGGGGCATGCATAGGTGGGAAGATGTGTCCGCATTTGCGAGCTCGTAGATGCGGGAAGTAGAGCGCAGAAGCGGAGGGCAGATTGATGTGGTTTTCCGCAGAAGTGGGTTTGTTGCGTAGGTGCGCGTGCGCAAAATAGAAAGTGGGCTAGAAGGTCTCAGGCCATAGATGCGGCCACCTTTCCGCAAAAGCGGGACCGCAGAAGCGGTTAAGTGACCGCAGGTGCAGAATCACTGGCAGAAGGTTTAGATAGAAGGGTTTCGTAATTTCTCTCATTTTGGACTTTGCAAGCTCGGCTAGTGACGATATTTGGAGAGGTTTTCACCTAGATTGTAAAGGTAAGTTACTTTTGATCATTTGTATTCATTAATATTGAATACCCATTGAATTTCCCACCTAGATTATGTGTTTTTGAGGTGAGATTTGGAAACTTTTGGACTAGAGATTGGAGAGTGAGGTTTGGTGGTTTGAAGGTCGATTTTTGGTCGGAGCTGGATGATTTTGGTATGATTGGACTCGTTATGTAATGGGTTTTCGGATTTTGTAAATTTTGTCGGGTTCCGAGACTTGAGTATGGGGTTGACTTTTGGGTTCTGTTGATACCTAATTTTGCCCTCATATATTTTTTAAATAATATATATACTTTCAAAATATCGTTTTGCATTATTTAATTTACAAGATTTATGCAAACATTTTCCCATAATGTTTCATAATTTTAAAACTTCAAAATTAATTTTTCTTGCATTTAAATCATTCAATTATTATAAATTATCCATTAAATTATTTTTATAATGACTCAAACATCAAGTTTATTATTCTACATCTATATATATGCTTCATAATATTTTACTTTGTTTTATATAATTATATTTCGTATGTTTAGGCTATTTACATAATTTTGCAAAGAATGGCCTATATTCTATGCATAATAACATTTTATTGTATTATTTGTGCTAACAAGTATTTTTTATATTTTTTATAATGTCAAGCTAGTATTCTAAATTATTTTACTGCATAAATGATGTTTTTATTATTTATCAATCTCTTTTATGAATTATTTTTAAAATAATTTTGCATATTTATTTTATAGCCAAATACAAGGCTATTTCTAGACCAAATTAGGCCCAAACCTTTGGCCCACTATACTTCACTCATCAGAAGCCCACACTAAACATCCCTTTAATAAACCCGGTCGGTACCCGTCTAATTAACCCGCCCCAACCCCTTTTTAAAATCCTGGCCGTTGATCTCTAAGATCAACGGCCCACAATTAACCTACCCCTTTTAATTGCCCAACCCCAAACCCTAATCCCTCATTCCCTCTAACCCGCCACCCTGAAACTCTCTCTTATTCTCTTTTCTAAACCCTAGTCGCCTTCCTTAATCTCTCTCCTAATGAGATTCGACTACTATTTTTTTGCTATATTCGACTCCTTCTGGTACTGGTTGTCCATTTGTGGTGTTACCTAAATGCTTGCCTAAATATGGCAAGCAATAATCTCCGAAATCGAACAAAAAGGGGTTCAAATCTTTGATTTTGAGCACTGTTTTATCTACATACGTTCAACACTGTATTATGTGAGTCCGATTTTATTTGAATTTCTGTGATTTATATTTTCCCTAAAAAAACTAGGGTTTACCGGATTTGTCTCCTAAATTGATTTCGAACTGATTTTGCATGCCTTCTTTCCTTATTCTATGCTTGATTTGTTTTGTTTCCTTGTTTGTTCGTTCAATTTTTACTGCTATATAAACCCCTCCTCATTACTATTTTAGGACAGACTTTGAAATCGATTTTCTTCACTAAAAATTGGAGTTTTGCTACTCTCTTTCTCTGCATTTTGTATTGGCCGGATGAAAGCCAAGGCCATTAACACCTTGTTACTTAACCTGTTCTTGGTGCGAGTGTTGCCCTGAGTTTATCGAAGCTCTTGGGAACTTTGACGCATTGGGATTCTGGATTTTTTGTAGAAGTTCATTCTTTACCGTTCTTCGCTTAACTGGTGAGTTACTAGACTTTGTAATTTTATTCTTATGTATCTATGATTTGCATATGTTTTCACTCCTGAAGTTCGTCAGTTTAATATGTTTTTCTAGGCTATTTTGGTGTGCAATTCTGTTTGCTTTCTTCAATTGTTTAGGTCTCTTTCACTTTTAGTTTCAAGCATGCCTACACCTGGTTCTATTAAGTAGATATTTTCCAAATCTGACTAGTCAATGTGTTAAGAATTACTACTGTCTGGAACCTTTACACTTGTTGGCATCTCTTGGTGTTTAATTTTTCCTTAGGCCATCAATCTTGTTATTCGAATATGCTTTGCCTACATAATTTGTGCTCTTTTTTGTTAGCTAGTCGATTATTTTCAAAACCTGAGAATATACACTCAATATATGGCACAAATATGTTTCCTATGCTATTCTGAATTGTTGTGATGATATCCTGCCTATATGGCATGTTTGATCCTGTTAGTATGCCCTTTAGCATGTTTAACCCCCCCTCCCGATTCACCAGTAGTTGTAATCTTATTTTCCCATGTCTAACTGATCTCCTATTGCC